>MU226218.1:1724693-1783046 GCA_018584345.1 Thuja plicata
ACTTTTATCGGCGCAGTTTCCACCCCAAATTATTAAATGGGGGTTTGGGGGCAAAGCCCCCAAGACGGGGTCAAGGGGCAGCGCCCCTGGTGGGGTCTAAAGATCCATGAAACGTATGTCTATCAGTATTGGATAGTTGCATCCATTGGGCGTTAAGAGACATCTTTCCAAATCGCACCTCGCCATGAACATTTATTTTCATACATATCTTATCTTCTATATTAGTTGCATACATAAGAGACATCTTTTATTTGAATTTTCTTAATTCCGATTCATGCCGGTTCATGCATGTGGTTTAGGGGATTTTTTGGATGAATCGTCTGAATCGGCGATTCATGCAAAAAAACCGTCGATCTGATTCACCGGCTTCAAAAAAATTGGGGAGGGTGAACTGAATTGCTGAACCGGTGATTCGGGCGATTCAGTGGCGATTCTCGTTACTATGGATGAGATTGCCCACTAGTTGCTTGAACACAGATTCATCCACTAGAGGCGAATCTGATTTAGCAAACAATTTCAGTCCTTTCTCCATAGGTGTGTATGCAAGTTTGTAATCTTGCATCCGAAATTTGTCTAGTAAACTTCTGACATACTTTGATTGAGATATAAAAATACTACCATCTCTCTGCCAAACCTCAACACCTTAGCAGTAATGTAGAAGTCCCAAATTTGTCATGTCAAAGGATTGGCACAAACTTTGTTTGATCTGCTCAATCAAAAGTGTTGAGCTACCCATAATAATTAGGTCATCAACATAGATGACAAGTAGAAGTATATCAACACTAGTAGTTTTGACATACAAATTGGAGTTAGGACTCCTCTAAAAGCCTTGATCACTGAGGTACTTATTAATCTTTAAGTACCAAGCCCGAGGACCCTGTTTTAGGCCACAGAGTGCTTTCACTAGTCTACATACCTGGTGTTCTTTACCAACAACTTTGAAACCAGGAGGCTCCATCATATAGAGGAATGCACTCTTAACGTCCATTTGTTGAGCTATCCATCCAAATTGAGTTGAAATGGAGAGGACAAGCTGAATGGTACTCATTTTGGCTGTGGGAGTGAAAGTCTCCTCATAATCAATGCCCTCTTTTTGTGAGAAACCTCTAGCAACTAGTCGAGCCTTGTATTTATCAAGGGTTCCATCAGCCTTGTACTTAACTCAAGACACTCATTTCCAGCCAGTGGGCTTATTCTCAGATGGAAGATTAGAAAGGACCCGAGTGTTGTCATTCATAAGACTATGGTGTTCTGTTTCCATAGCTTGTTCCCACTCTGGTATACCTTTAGCTTCTGAATAGGATCAAGGCTCATAAAAATTGTGAATATTGGCCATAAGAGCAAAGTTTACAGTATTCTGTTGTTTGCTCTTGTTTCTAGACGATCTACCCTCAATTAGCTCATCATGAAGATCACCTATGGTCTTGGCCCACCATTTCGGCTTAAGAGTAGAAGTACCAACATTTGATTGAGGAAACAACTGGACCTGGATTGGTCGGAATAGGTTCATCAGGATGCAGATCAATGGGCTCTTGAGGAAAGTTGGGTGGTGCAATATCATGCCTGGGAGAGTCCACAACTTCAGAGCTAGATTCATCTGAATCCCCCCCATTAGGTGGACCTAATGGAAGACTAACATCCAAATCCTTAGCTTGCAAAGGCGAATCCTTAGGACCTAAAACATGAGAAAAGAGTTGAAAAGGCCCTTGTTCTTCATCAAAGACAACATAGTGACTGAATATGAGATGACTAGTGTCTACATCAATCGCTCGATATGCTTAGTGGTTTTCACTGTATCCTACGAACATGAGCTTCTGGCTCTTGGAATCCAATTTTGAGCGCTTGGCATTTGGAATCCAAACATAAGCGGAAGAGCCAAAGAATTTCAAGTGAGTGATTTTAAGTTTCCTGCCAAACCATGCTTCCTTTGGAGTCTTCCTCTTAACAACCTGTGTAGGAGACTTGTTCAGAAAATAGATAACCTATTGGAAACCCTAAAACTAGCTTATTAAAAACACATTTTAATAAAATGCAGTCACCTATTTCTGTATGAACTTAAATGCAAATTTCAATGATTTTTTAAATGCTGATTGAACTTCTAACCTCGATCATGAAATTTGGTGAACCTTGTCAAAGTTGAAAAACTCAGACTCGGCAATAACTCAGCTGGCCCAAAAATTTTAAAAACTCGGGACTCTCCAAAAGCTCGACAAAAAAATTGGCAATAAATCGACACTTTTATCGAACATTTGAAAATATATAATTTTTTAAAATATTACAAAAATATATAACTTGGATAAAACTGGTTGAATCTTAACAATTTCTATAATTCCAAGGTTTTTCTATGATTATATGACACCTAAGTTGTTGCTTCAGTCTTTGGTTTTAGGTATGTGTATGTGGGGTTTGCTAATTCGTTTTTCAGAACCCAGTTTTGTACAGCTTGGGTATAGTTCTATGATGAACATAAAGTAATAGACAAATAAACAAAATTAATTATACTATTTTTTAAATATTAAAGTAAATCAGTTCATTGTCTCATTTAGAAAACAAAACTGATAATTCAATGTCATGTTAAATCCAGCGTTACCTCGAGTTTCTGGGACGGGGACGACAGGGGACAGAGCGACGGGTTTCCGGAACGGCAATTTTTTTGCCAATTTTGGGGACGGCAAAGGGGACATCTATATAAATATAGGGAAATTTTCAAATATATAAGGAAATTTGCAGATATACATTACATTCATATGAAAATATGGACAAAGCATGCCATTTAAACATCATAGAACCTTAACATACAATATTTCAATGTCATTTAATAAATAGTAACCGATTCAATACTCGATATGTATTAACTATAGTCTACTATGCATTCATAATTCGGAAATTTCAATTCATTGTCAGATTGTCAATATGCATATGTTAACAACAAAATAAGTTTAACATACAAAATGCCCAAAGACTAAAGTAGTAAAGTGCTACCATATAGTTTCATGTTCAATATAAAAATCAAAATTTAGAAAAATGAAGCACACTGCTGCTCCTATTATGTTGAAATCACTTGCACAAATCCTTCCTGCTATTGCTTCAAATGGAAAACTACAACCCTTGTTGCTGTGTGAGAAAAGAAAAAAACAAAATAAATTTTAAAATGCTCATATGCAAACAATAAGCCACAATTTTGGGCTTTTAGGGCAAACAACATGGAGGGGCCCACAAGACGTTCAACCTAATGCCATGCGGGTCGGGCTTTTTTTATATTTTTTTTGACTGTTTTTTTTGCTTTTACGTAGGGGATGGCCGGCAGTCCCGGGGACGGTCGGGGGACGGCTACGGCGTCCCTAGCCGTCCACGGTACTTCCTCCCGTCCCCATTTTTTTGAGGTGACGTCCCCAAGTTTCTAGGACGCCCCCCACTTTTTTCCAGATTTTGGGGATGGGGTGGGGCGTCCGGCAACCGTCCCCCCGTCCTGGAAACGTCCCCGTTCCGGAAACAGGGGGTTTTAGGCCGGTGACGCGTCCCCGGGTAACACTGGTTAAATCAAAATGTCTTACATCATCTATTCAAAATAGGATATTAGGACATAGTCAATGCAAAATGTTCAAACTACATGGCACAAAGGTAAACATGGCATAAATTGTTCTATTTATTTTATTGAGAGCATCAAAATAATCATTTGGTTCATTATAATCACAAATTGGGGCAGCCTTTTAATTCCTTAATGAGCTGTTGCGGAATAATAAATTCTTTAATGAGTACAATTTTTGGCGAGTCCATCATGCTCCTGTCTTTGCCCTTTTCTCCAAAAACAAAATGCGTTGGTGCTGATAACATTGAAAAACCCTAAAAAATGCGTGTTTTCCTTTTTTCCTCTGGTATGCCTTTTTTACTGCGCGATTTTCACAATTTAAAAAAAAAAATTGCTGCAATTTTTCTATAACATCGGCCCTGATATTATGAGTGATTAAATCGTTTGCTCACGTGTATCGCGATATCCATGATGTTTTCGTGAGTTTTTCAACAAGGAACCCTATGGCATAGCTTTCATGTAGGGTCCACCTCTCAACATTGCCTTTGGTGAACTCACTGTTGCTGACTTAAGAAAAAAACTGAAAATACAACACTGTTAGAAATATTGTAATTTGTCATTGATGTCAAAGTTATGAAACTTGCACAGCAACAAGCTCCTGATATTATTTATTTCCTTTAAGACCTCACATCTCAGCTCCAAAATAGGTTTTCATGCGAATTTGGCTACAAAATCGAGACACCCATAGGCACAACGGAAATGAGCCATGTTAGCCTCTAATAGTTCAAGACTCACAAGTGACATGGGAGTTGAAGCTAAACGCCCTCAGATAGGGCAACTTGTACCATTTGATAGCTGATAAACTAGAGGGTTTTGGGAGAAGACGGATTAATGAGAAGGCTAGAAGCCAAGCGGACATCAATCTGACTAGCAATACAAGAGGACAAAAGACCCACAAATGAAGTGGCCAAAGAAGGTACATAGAAGAGTCTATAAAACTGGTAACCAACAGGTTCAACAGTAGAGATAGCAAGGAGCTGGAAGACTATAGAAACAGCAAGAGCAGGAGCCATCACTCTCTCATAGGCTAAGAAGGATATTTATGTTATGTTTAGTTATCACTGTATGATAAATTAAATATTCTATAGACAACTTTCTTATCCTGGTGATTAATTGTTGGTTTAGCGAACAACAGCTTTGAAATAAAATCACAATTCTCCATACTTTTTGTATATTGTTCATTTGTATGGTATATGATTCCAATTATTTCTCTGTATTGTAACTTTTAGTTTGTTAGTGTTGATTAACCAGCTGACATTATGCTTATATGTTTGCATTTACTTACTTTTTGATAAAATAATTCAGTTGAAAGCAGGATTTGGGCTTTATCTATAAAATTTTGCATATTTTTTGTATTGCAGAAGTTGCGGGCGGGTCAAGTTGCCCCATTTCTTTTGTTGCACTGGTGACAAGATAAATGATGGGGATGATTCGACCAAGTAATTATATATTGGGATATTAATCCAGTCCAAGGTTGTTTCAAATTGATTGTTATTTTAGGCACACTCTTGTCCTTGTAGCTCAACTAGATGAATTTTGAATTGAGTTTGTCAGTTCAAGTATTTAGGAGTTGATGTATCCAACCATTTCTCAAGGACATCAAGTGGGAATGTTCTATTAGTGATCTCCATTTTGCTTTATTATACTATTGTTAACTGCTCGTCTTCATAAACATTGAAATCAGATTTGTTCTTTTTTATTATAAAAAGATAAATACTGCACAGAATTGGGTTGTCTTGTTTTGCTTTTTTGTACCCAGATATTTTATCATGTCTGGAAATTAAGTTTGTTCTTTTTAATTATTAGTAATCTTGAAATTTTACACAATTGGATTGTCTTGTTTTGCTATTGTATACCCAAATATTTTGCATGTCTCTGTTGCATGGGAACGCATAATGCTTTGTACTTTAGAACATTGACCATTGAGATTGCCATCAATTTTCCTTAGTTTTTCTTTGACTATCAAGATTGCAATCACCCAAGGCATTTGTTTGCTTCACTCTTGTGGTGAACCCTATCTTTGTATCATGCTTTTTTAGTATAACTGTATATTTGAGACTGGTATTCATTTAGATATTTTTAGGATATGGGAACTTCCAATATTTTTAGAAAAGATCAATTCCAATATATGATGTAATGGTCCAACTAATGATTTTCTGATCAAGGGCTCACTTTGAACTTCTTGAATACTATTTGAATGTGCATTTTGAGCTTCTCCTTAGTTAGGTTCGGATGCGGGTACGAGAACCCGGTACATGGATGCGTGGAATTTTTTTTTGGGGGTTTGGATGCATTTGGGTACGTGTGTGTGTGTGTGTATTATATACAAAAAAAATAAAGAAATACACAGATTTGTAATACTAAATCATTTGATAATATGATACTTCATCATTGATCAATGCCAAATGCCAAATGCCAAATATACAAAAAAATTAAAGAAATATACAGACCAGTATGCACATCCTGGATGCATCCACACGCATCCAAACTGGTACACATCCGCACCGGATGCGCATGGTCAGGGCGCGCATCCTGCAACTAAGGTTAGAAGTTAAAACTTTTAAAAAAATTTAAAATGCCCTCACCCTAATCCTACACCAAAAATGTTGTGTCTGCCTTTTCTCTGTTTCTGTTTCTCTCGAGTCTTGTGTGTAAAAATGATAAAAAAAACATATATTAAAATAAATAAAAACCACGTTTTGAATAACTTGGGAAACGACATAGCAAATGCATTGTGCTGTGATTACTCTCAGTTAATATCAGGCTTTTTAGTTTAAAGCTACCATGACATATATAATTATTAGAGTCTAATGAAAGTCGGCATAGGATATGTACCACCCAATCCACGTATCTTGAAGTCTCTTTTGTAAGAATAGGTCTCAATTCTGGAAACATAATAGAAATGACACATTAGCTCTCACACCATGTGAGAAGTGCAGAAAACAAACTTAGCCAATTTAAAAAAAGCTAGAACTGTATCAAACTGTATTATATGCAAGAGTAAATATAACCCAAACCAAATTTATGAATCTGAATTCAGAATCTACAAACAAGCATAAAGAGGGTACCAGAGTACACTAATAATATACTCTAATAAGCTCCTCATTAGCTGAATTCTAGTTGTTTATCTCACTTATTCTTACTTTCATTCCCCTTTTCCACTTCTCATATGAGGAAAGAAGATCTAATTTATAAAATTTTGAAGCTGACTATAAAAATAATTATTGGCCATTTTGTATGACTCTTAATTTTGATTGACCAGATTACATGGTTACATAACTCTTATCAGCTCATTTTGCATAGCAGCTTTCTAACTTTCTGATTACTTAAAACAGGAAAATTTGGTATTGCCATATGAGGTCGTTTTTCAGTGACATGCCAAAAGGTTGGATAACTTTAGGATGTTGATCTGCATAAAAGCAGTGAAGATGGATCGGAATCAGAAGGTTGGACAATTGTGCACTTTGTATATGGGTACCTTGAAGTAAAATGTGCCGAGGTACTTCTTGAAGCTAATGCTGACACCCTTTATTGCCATGTTGAAGAACTCCACATGCATTTCCAAGAGAGCCTGGAAAGATTACTATGTCAAATGAGTTGCACTTATTTAAGAAGCCTTCACTTTGAAGATAGGAAGGGATCCAATATAGATAAAACTCAAAGTACATGGTTTCCTAGTTAGCTTGTGAGTTTGTGATATTGGACATAATACCCTTACGAGGGTTATGAGACAACTTAGTGTAGCTTAGTGAAGTAGCTCTACATGGACTGCGTCACATCCCCCACACCACTGCTTCCATGGTAGTTGAATGAGGCGAAAATAAATTTAAAGAAAGGGCAAGGAGACAAGTTGACGACATAGGTATGGGTAGGAGGTAAGAAGTGAGGGCTCGACAACCATGAATAGATTATTTCTGGCACACCATTAATAAGTATGACATTCCCTATTCTAATCCACAACCATATGTTGGAGGTTTAAAGTATGGTGCAAATGAAATGAAAATGGGCAATGCCTTTAATAAGTATGGCATCCCTGCCCTACAGCAGTCCAAAACTTGCAGGTCATGGGTCAATTTCAGCATGCAAGACTGAGTCTGCCTACGCCTTGATAAAAAGACATGATCATAGAAAACGTGGGGAGGAAGACAAAGAATGCGAAATTGTGTGGAAAGTGTGGTAGAATGGGCATAGGGAATGAGTAAAAGGAAAATGAAACTTTAAGAGCAAATGGTAGATGGCAAAGAAAGAATGCATGAGAGAAGAAAAATTAAAGAATATAAAATAGGAATAAAAGGGGGCTCGATTAGGAGGAAAGAACTGTAGCAAGTGCATCATCGAGGCATATGAAGCTACTTTGAAATTTAAAATGCCCCAAATGGACAAATAAATAGAGATTGCAACTTTGATCATACTGGGAATGCAAATTAAACCCAAACAACGAAACAAAATGGAGACATGAACACACAACTAGAGATATGCAAGATTTCTATTCTCGTTTTCTATTAAATTTGAAAATGAAGCTTTTAAAGAAATAAACAAACTGCAAATTCATAAATAACTAAAACTACTGATTACAAATCTATATGCAACATTCTGGAGCTGCTCCCAAACATGATTAGGAACTTCTCTGAGCTCTGCAATGAATTGCTTGCTTGGAGCTAATGAGCTTTAGAGCAATCATTACTCAATCCACACAACTATTTCTGTCAAAAACTCACTAAATTCTTTGAATAACTTAGAACACAAAAACATTCATTTTGCTGCTGCAAAAACTCTTACGTTACAACTGGGAACATTCTTCCTTTTTGTCATATGTTGTCCAACAAATTTTCTTCAAAATTTTGAATTTCAAACTGACCTACCAACATTAATTTCATTGTAAAAAATGATTGTTGGAGCTCAAGCCCCAGGAGCAATTGGGGAATTCAATCACAATGAAAAACTGTTGTAGGTTGCTTGTCTGCAGCAATCTCCAATGCATTTACTATTGGCAGCTCCTGACAGGTAG
Organism: Thuja plicata; assembly: GCA_018584345.1. Classification (NCBI taxonomy): domain Eukaryota; kingdom Viridiplantae; phylum Streptophyta; class Pinopsida; order Cupressales; family Cupressaceae; genus Thuja; species Thuja plicata. The sequence goes on from MU226218.1 coordinate 1,733,291, forward strand.
GTGACTAACAGTGGAGGCTTAAGACAATTAATTTTTTAAATTTAAAATTCCAACACTCCCTCTTTGACCTAAGCCAACAAATAAGATCATTCTTGATCCAAGTCAACTATGCGCACATTTCGCTTTAGGCGCTCAAAATTGTCCTTGCTCAATGACTCGGTGAAAATGTTTGCTAGCTGTTGCTCAAATATGCAAAACTCCATTTTGATTTCACCACTTTCAACTAATTCTTCAGTAAAATGATATGTGATTTGAATGTGCTTGCTTCTTCCATGAAACACAAGATTTTTTGCAAAAGCTATTGATGAAACATTGTTACAAAATATTGCGGTTCCATCCTGTTCTTCCTTCAAATCTACTAAGATTCTCTTTAGCCAAATAGCTTGACATGTTACATTTGCTGTTATATACTCTGCCTCAGTTGTAGATAGAGTAATTATGGTTGTTTATTGGAAGCTCATAAGATTGCTCTCAAATATAAATGAAACACAACCCCATGTGCTCTTCCTATCATCCATACTTCTTGTCCAATCACTATTTGTGTAACCAACCAACTCAAAATTATTCCATGCAATATAGAAAATGCCATATCCTTTGGTTTCATTCCCATACCTCAAGATTCTCTTACTGGCTTGCCAATGGGTGTCCTTTGGAGTCTCCATAAATTTCAAAATCAACTTACTGTATGCATTTGATGCAGGAGCATCTTGGGTTTTGTGGCAATCCCGATCAACCAAAAATGTGTTTGTTTTAGTTCAGTAGCTTGTTGGAGGTTGCTCGGTAACTGCTGTTGCTCGGTTACTTGTTCTGTCTTGCTTTACTGACGGGTCTCAGTGGATGTTCTGGTTGCTCGGTTGGTTCTTATCGAGTTGTTTCTATTGCTCGGTTACCTTCTTACCGAGTCGTTTCTGTTGCTCTGTTGGTCTTCACCAAGTTGTTTCTGTTGCTCGATCGGCTTCTTACCGAGTTGTTTATTTTGATGTTGGATCTTCTGGCCGACTTCTGCATTTAATTTTCATAGCGTAATTAATGTGGGATCTCTCATTGGGATGTGTGCGAACCTAAATCTGGGTCTTTGCTGTTTGCTATGTTGGATCTTTAGGATCTGAGTGCCGACCTCTTTGGTGGACTCTTGTATATATTTGGTTTTCTGTTCTTAGATTAGGGCATCAATTTTTGAGATAGAAGATCAAGGTTAGCATATTTGGATGACAGGTCTGTGACTTCGCATGTATGAAGATTATCCTTTGAATATCTGAATGTATATGGTCGAAACCGGGAAGGCCTTACAACCCGACATGAAATAAGTTTGATGAATTAATCTATGATTTGTTGTTCCTTCTCTCCCTTTACGTGTTGTCGCTTCCGTGTTGTTCTGCAAGTTGGTTTGGATAGCTGGGAGTGCCTTGGGCCCCTGTTCTCCTTACCCTCCTTGCGTTAGGTGGTATTAGAGCGAAGGTTAGATCTAGGTTCCTTCTTGTAAGCCCTAACCCTAGTGGTTGATATTGTTGTGGGTTAGCAGATTGCGATCTGACCTACAATTGCAAAGGGTTTCAAGATGGTTTGTGGGAGAGGAAATGCAGATCCAGGTCTAGCTGATATGCTAAGACAGATGGCTACAAGATTGGAAGCTGTTGAGACAACCTGACACAGAGGAAGACATCTTGAAGATGTTAGTGATGATGAATTTGAAGAAGTGCAAGGAGAAGCTGCACCTGCACCTGTGATGGATCAGGAAGAAGAGAGATTCTTGTGAACATTGAGAAGCTTGAAGTCCACACCTCAGTTTAATCCACCTGAGTATAGTGGAAAGTTAGATTCTGATGAGTTGATAGACTAGATAACCGAGATGGAAAAATACTCTGAATATGAGAATGTGTCTTAGGATAAAAAGGTAAAGATTGCAAGTACAAAGTTGAAAGGTGATGCATCCTTGTGGTGGGAGCATCTGCAATTGGGTCGAAAAAATAAGGGTAAAGACAAGATCAAGGTATGGGACAAGATGATAAACAAATTGAAAGGCAAGTTTCTACCTTGTGATTGCCAGATTAACCTAGTAAGGAGAATGAAAAGTTTGAAGCAAAAAGATTGCTCGGTAAAAGATTACACCGTGGAATTCTACAGATTAGACATAAGATATGGACATGTTGAAAATGAAGTGAAAAGAATAGCAAGATATCTGAATGGATTAAGAAGTTCTATACAAGATGAGATCAACTTGGTAAAGATGGAGAACATTGAAGAGGCATACTTGTTTGCCCTAAAAGCTGAGGAGAAATTGAACAAAAGATATGAACAAAGACAAAGAGGAAGAGGTGGTAGATTCCCTAGAGGAAGAGGTAGATCTCATGGTGAAAACAGTAGATCCGAACCAAACAAGACAAATCTAGACACATATCAAGACAAAGGAAAGACCAAATGGAAAGGTGGAAGTTCATCCCGAGGAAGAGGCAACTACTCCTGAGGTGGTTATAGCAGAAGAGTGTTCCAAGGAACTTGTTACAATTGTGGTGAAGAAGGACATATATCTTTTGAGTGTACACATGCAAGCGAGAAATTCAGTAGTAGCAGAAATGCTTTGGTGCAACAAGAGTCATCGAATGAACTTGACAAGGAAGGAAATTTAATGCTCAGAAGGATATTTTGGAGTGAGAAAGATAAGCTAGATCATGTCTGGAAAAGTTTGTTCAAGACTAGATGCAGAGTTGCAGACAAAGTTTGGAAAGTAATTGTTAATAGTGGAAGCTTGAAGAATCTAGCATATGTGGAAATGGTCACAAAGTTGCAGTTGGAAAGAATGAAGCATCCAAAGCCCTATCAGATTTCATGGATCAAGGATGAGCATACATTAATGGTAAGTGAACAATGTTTTGTGAATCCGAAAATTAGAAAGTATTATGATAAGGTGTTGTGTGATATTATGCCAATGGATTGTTGTCATATTTTGTTGGGTAGACCTTGGCACTATGACAGACATGCTATACATGATGGAAGAGTGAATAGATATACTATTTGGGTTGAGAGTAAGAAACAAATCTTGTTACCTTTGGTTGAAGAATCTGTTGTTGAGACATGTACATCTGTGAAAGTTTGTCTGATGGAAGGTATATAGTTTGTTAAGGATTTGAAAAAAAATGATATTTGTTATGCTTTGATTCCTAACAAATCGAGTAAGAATACAGAAGATGAAATTCTTGCAGAATTTGAGAAATTGCTCACCGAGTACAAGGAGATCATTTTAGATAATGTACCTGATGGTTTGCCACCGATGAGAGATATTAGTCATTGTATGGATCTGATTCCTGGAGCTAGTTTACTGAACAAGGCACCACATCGGTTGACACCGACTGAGAATGAAGAACTCAACCAACAAGTTCATGAGTTGTTGAACAAACGTTTAATCAGAGAAAGTTTGAGTCTGTGCAGTACCAGCTATATTGGCACCTAAAAAGAATGGAGAATGACGAATGTGCACTGATTCAAGAGCAATCAATAAGATCACAGTTAAGTATAGGTTTCCTATATTGAGGATGGATGATATAATGGATTGTTTGAGTGGAGCAAAATGTTTTACCAAAATTGATTTGAAGAGTGGATATCATCAGATCAGAATCATAGAAGGTGATGAGTGGAAGACTGCTTTCAAGATAAAAGAAGGTTTATATGAGTGGTTGGTTTTGCCCTTTGGTTTAACTAATGCACCGAGTACATTTATGAGGTTAATGAATGAAGTTTTGAAGAAATTCTTGAATAAATGTGTTATAGTATACTTGGATGATATTATGATATTCAGTAAGACTAGAGAAGAGCATTTGATGCATGTTAGACAAGTATTGCAGAGATTGAAAGAGGAAAAGTTGCTGATAAATTTGAAAAAGTGTTCCTTCATGAAAGAACTTGTGTATTTAGGTTTTGTGATTTCAGCTGATGGTTTGAAGATGGATACTGAGAAGGTTGAAGCTATACTTAGTTGGCCTACACCTGAGAATGTCAGTGAGGTAAGATCGTTTCATGGAATGGCAAGTTTTTACAGGAAGTTTATCAGAAATTTCAGTTCTATTTGTAATGCTATGACTGAGACAATGAGAGGAGACAAAAGAGAGTTCAAATGGACACATGGAGTTGATAAGAGTTTTGAGACTTTGAAGCAGAAGGTTGCTGAATTGCCTGTATTAGCCTTACTTGATTTCAATAAGGTATTTCAAGTTGAATGTGATGCAAGTGGAAGTGCAATAGGAGCTGTGTTGACTCAAGAAGATAAACCTGTTGCTTTCTTTAGTGAAAAGTTGAATGATGCCAAAAGGAAATATTCTGTCTATGATCAAGAATTCTATGCTATTGTTCAAGCTTTGAAGAAAATGGAGACATTATTTGATGCCGAGTGAATTTGTGTTGTATACTGATCATAAGGATTTATAGTATTTTTGGTAGTAAGAATAAGTTGAATCATAGACATATGAAATGGTTAGAGTATTTGCAGAGTTTCACATTTGTGATCAAGCATAAGAGTGGAGTTTCTAACCGAGTTGCTGATGCATTGAGTAGAAGATCTTTGTTGACTGAAATGAGAATTGAGGTTCTTGGTTTTGATAACATGAAGCATTTGTATGAAAATGATCCTGATTTTTTTGAGCAATGGAGAGTGTGCAGAGCACCTATTCTGAATCAGCCAAGTAAGTATGAAGACTATTTCATTCAAGAAGATATGTTGTTCAAAGGTATTCGGTTGTGCATACCGAGAGGATCAATGAGAACCAATTTGATAAAGGAAAAAACATAGTAGTGGTTTAGTTGGACATTTTGGTATTGATAAGACATTGAGTTTGCTTAAGGGAAGGTATGTTTGGCCTCAGTTGTATAAGGATGTTCACAAATTTGTGAAAAGTTGTGGATTTTGTCAAGTTGCAAAAGGAGTAAGTCAAAATTTTGGTTTGTATACATCGATTACTGTTCCTGAGAAACCTTGGAGTGATATCAACATGGATTTTGTTCTTGGCTTACCGAGGACAACAAGAGGTAATGATTTCATATTTGTTGTGGTGGATAGATTTTCTAAGATGACACATTTCATACCATGTAGAAAAACATCAGATGCAGTACATATAGAAGATCTTTTCTTTAAGGAGATTGTCAGATTGCATGGATTACCGAGGAGTATAATCTCTGACTGAGATAGTCAGTTTGTCAGCTATTTTTGGAAAACACTATGGTAGAAGTTGGACACCGAGTTGAAGTATAGTTCTATATTTCATCCACAAACTGATGGACAAACAGAGGTTGTAAATCAAAGTTTGGGTAACTTGTTAAGATGCTTAGTGTGAGACACACCGAGTAATTGGGATTTGATGTTAGCACAAGCAGAGTTTGCATATAACAACTCAGTGAATAGAAGCACCGGAAAAACACCTTTTGAGATTGTTAATGACACACAACCAAGAGGTATAATAGACTTTGAGAGATATTGTTGGAGAAGAGAAGAGGAGTGATGAAGGAGAGCAGTTTGCTGAGTTCATGAAGACATTGCATGAGGATGTAAAACATAAGTTGGAGCAAAGTAATTAGAAATACAAGGATAGTGCAGATAAATCAAGGAGACATAAAACTTTTGAAGTTGGTGATGCAGTAGTGGTTCATTTGAAGAAAGACAAATTTCCTATTGGAACATATGGTAAATTGAAGATGAAGAAATTTGGTCCTTGCAAAATATTGCAAATATTTGACAGTGGAGATGCTAACAAAGTGGAATTACCCGATGACATGGATATATCACCTATATTTAATATTTCAGATTTATATGAGTATCATGAACTTGATGAAGAAGTGACAGTACCGAGTGATTATCCTAAGAAACATATAGAGGAAATTGAATAGATTTTGAAACAAAGAGTTGGTAGAAGTACAAGAGGAAAGGAATACATGGAATATCTGATAAAATGGAAGAACAAACCGTTGGAGGACTCATCTTGGATTTCTCAATGTAAGTTGGATTCAATTCAGGTTCTACCTGACACGTGATTCGGAGAATCATTTCTTTTCAACCTCGGGTGTCTGATGCAAGAGCATCTTGGGTTTTTTGGCAATCCTGATCAACCAAAAATATGTTTGTTTTAGTTCAGTAGATTGTTGGAGGTTGCTCGGAAACTATTGTTGCTCTGTTACTTGTTCCGTCTTGCTTTACCGATGAGTCTCGGTGGATGTTCTAGCTGCTCAATTGGTTCTTACCGAGTTGTTTCTGTTGCTTGGTTACCTTCTTACCGAGTCGTTTATGTTGCTCGGTTGGTCTTCACCGAGTTGTTTCTGTTGCTCGGTCGGCTTCTTACCGAGTTGTTTATTTTGACGTTGGATCTTCTGGCTGACTTCTGCATTTAATTTTCATAGCGTAATTAATGCGGGATCTTTCATTGGGATGTGTGTGGACCTAAATCTAGGTCTTTGATGTTTCCTATGTTGGATCTTTAGGATCTGAGTGCCGACCTCTTTGATGGACTCTTGTATATATTTGGTTTTCTATTCTTAGATTAGGGCATCAGTTTTTGAGATAGAAGATTAAGGTTAGCAAATTTGGATGGTAGGTCTGTGACCTCGCATGTATGAAGATTATCTTTTGAATATCTGAATGTATATGGTCAAAACTGGGAAGGCCTTACAACCCGACATGTAATAAGTTTGATGAATTAATACATGATGTCGTTCCTTCTCTCCCTTTATGTGTTGTTGCTTCTGTGTTGTTCTGCAAGTTGGTTTGGATAGCTGGGAGTGTCTTGGGCCCCTGTTCTCCTTACCCTCCTTGCTTCAACATTATATCAACCCTATTAGTTGTTAAATAAATCAAACTTCCAACCAAATCTCTGAAAGTTCTTATTTGAATTTGTAATAACCAATCAATAAGCGAATTACAAATGATAAAAAAGCTGTTATTATTCCCCACATTGAATGAGGTTGGCCGTGGTTGATGTAAGAACAATGGTGTCAGCTTCAAACTTTGTCACAATGTGCGTAAGAACTGGCTGCAACTTGAGAGTAAAGACGTTTTGCAAATCCCAACCAAATAGCACAAACTGTAACAGATTTACTTCTTCTCCTTCAATGGCGTTTGAAGAACATGAACTGGAATCACACAATTCGTTGACACAAAGGCTCCAACTCAGAGTGCTGAAAGCTGGTGTGAATAATCGATTCACAATAGATACCACAAACCCTTACTTCAAGCTTCAAGAAATTCGCAAGTTTCACATTTTTCAAAATGATCAAAAGTATAATGAATGCCATCTCCATTCAATTTTTGCATTATAAGAGAAATATCTTCTCCAAGAAGGCTAAAAAATTCCAGCTTGAAGGAGACACTTCACATAACTTAAAATCTTCATACTTCCAACTTTGAAGTTTGAATATTAAAATTATAACATTCAATTATAATCCTTCACTTATAATGTCCAAACATAAGTTAAATAAATCATCATTAATATTTTAATGACTTGAATTTAATATAAGCCCCAACATCATTAATTAATTAAGTCAAACTTAATCAATCAATTACAACCAATTCAAAGCCAAATCCAACTACATTGTACTGTCAAATCAATTGCTTGGACAACCTGCCATAAATGGAAACTGACAGAAAATAAAAGACCCCCAAATAAAATCATTAGCTCACAAGGGTCGTAGTGATGGGATAACAAAGGCGTGTCCTAGACACTTGCTAAAACGGGGACATCATAGTCCTCTCTCCCCAAGATTGCTTGTCCTCAAGAAATCACAATCCTAGATGGTGAAGTATCCTCTAAATCCCAAGTGGCATCCTCAACAGATAAACCATGCCATTTCACCAAGAACTCCCCGATGACTCGCCTACGCAAACGCCTCTCTCGGGTATCCAATATAGCTTCAGGAATCCACCCCAACTTCCCCTCATTATCTAGGGGTGGGAAAATAGAAGATGGCACAACATGCCTGCCTAACGCCTTCTTGAGGCGCGAAACATGAAATACATTATGCACCTTGTTGTCCTCTGGCAAATCAAGCTCATAAGATACCTCGTCTACCTGTCTGACAACACGAAAATGACCATAATACCGAGGTTTGAGCTTCTCAACTCCGCTCTTCTGAATGAATGTCTTCCTGTAGGGATGCAACATCGAATATACCATATCTCCAACCTAGAAAGAGAGAGCAAATCTCCACTGATCAACATACTGCTTTTGCTGATTCAGAGTTCTCTGAATATTATCCCATAGAGTACCCATAATATCTTGAGTGTCCTGCAACAAGTCACCAGCACTGGGAACTCTGCTATCACTGAATAGTAAATCCAAGAAACTCAGAGGATCATACCCATACATAGCTCTGAAAGGAGTCATTCGAATAGACATATGGTGAGTGAAATTATAGCAATACTCACACAACTATATCCACTTCACCCAAGCTCTCTACTGTGCTGACACATAGTTTCGAAGATAGCCCTCCACAAATTTATTAACAATATCAGTCTGACCATCAATCTAAGGGTGGTAACTAGTATTCAAAGTCCTCTGTCCCACACAACTTGAATAACTCCTACCAGAAGTGACTCATAAATCGGCTCTCTCGGTCACTCACAATATTCCAGGGTAAACTATGCAATCCGAAAACCTCCCAAAAGAATAACTCTACAACCTGTGTCACTGAAAAGGTATTAGTGACTAGAAAGAAGTGAGTATATTTTGTGAAACGATAAACTACCACATAAATGCAATCTCTACCCTGGGCTTTAGGCAAGCCCACAATGAAGTCCATAGAAATGCATTCCAACTTCTGCTCAGGAATGGGAAGTGGCTGCAGTAAACCAATTGGATACGTGTGCTCCTGCTTGTTCTGCTGGAAAACAAAACACTCTCTAACATACTGCTTCACATCATACTTCAGAATTTTCCATGTGAATCTCTCTGGAAACTGCTTGTAGGTTTTGAAGAACCCGAGGTGTCCAACTAAAGGAGAATCATGGAAAGCTCTCAACACCAGCTGCCTAACACTCGATCCTGGAACCAGAAATACCATGTCCTTGTAAACGATCAACTCACTTACAAGAGTATACATGCTGTCCTGTATATTCCCATCAATAAAACCTCATTGATCTCTAGCATAATCAACAACGATCAAGTGTCTCCAATCCTCAGATATCTTAGTCATAGCACATAAATGAGGCCTCCGAGAAAGTTCATCAACAACCACATTTTGAGTACCCTTAATATAAGAGATGTCAAAATCATAAGACTGAAGTTTGCTAACCTACTTCTGCTGTCTCTCATTGAGATCTTGTTGTCCAAGGAAATACTTCAGACTATTATGACCAATTTTTATGCAAAACTTACTACCAACTAGATATTGTTTGAACTTAGCCAAAGCATGCATTATGGCTAACATTTCCTTGTCAAAAACACTAAATGCTTTTGCAGGACCCCTGAGCTTCCTTCTCTAAAAAACAATGGGATGATGATCCTGGGAAAGAAAAACACCAATGCCCTCACCAAAGGCATCACAATATAATCAAACGGTCTAGTGAAATCAAACATTGCTAGAATCGGGCATGATGTCATAATCTGCTTGAACTTCTCAAAACACTCCTGTGCCTGAGAGGTCCACTCAAAAGCACCCTTACGAGTCAAATCAGTAAGGGGGGCGACATGATGAGATAACCCAACAAAAAATCTGCGGTAGAAAGCACACAAACCAGTAAATCCTCTAAGCTGTGTCAAGTTCCCAGGAGTAGGCCAATCTAGAATAACACGAACCTTATCAGGATCCACGCGCACTCCCTCTGCACTGATAATATGACCAAGGTACAACAACTCTATCATCCCCAAAGCACACTTGCACTCCTTTGCATACAAGGAAGTCCTATCCAAGATATCCAATACTGTATCCAAATGAGATAGATGGTCATCCCACGTCTTACTATACACCAGAATATCATAAAAGAAGACCAAATCAAATATCCTCAACTGGCTATGGAAGACCTTGTTCATAGTGCACTGAAAAGTAGTTGGAGCATTAGTCAACCCAAAAGGCATGACTAAAATCTCAAAGTTTCCACAATGGCATTTGAAGGTTGTCTTCTCTATGTCCTCCCAAACTCTGATATGATGATATCCGAACCTCAAATCAATCTTAGAGAAGAAAGCTGCACCATGCAACTCATGTATTAGCTCATCAATGTGTGAGCTAGGATACCTTTTTTTAATTGTCTTCTGGTTCAACATTCGGTAATCAATGCAATTCTAAGTGTACCCTTTTTCTTCACCAAAACAACCGATGAAGCAAAATGGGACTTAATCGGCCTAATATATCCCATAGATAACAACTTCTGAATTGTCTTCTCAATTTCATCTTTCAAGCGCTTAGGGTTCTAGTAAGGAGTAATCATGATGGGCTTAGTGCCCTCCTCTATCTCAATAATGTGCTCAATGCCTCTGTCAGGTGACCTGCTATGTGGTAAACACTTAACACTTTAGAATGTTTAGTTCCGAGCTCCCGTATGTCAGGGTGATAAGATGATTTACCTGTCTCATCTAGCGTAGGTAGTAGTCTACACTCTGCTGCCCACTCAACTACATCATGAATAATGAGACGTTGCATACGTCTGAGTGAGATAGTCTTCAAATTCTCCTCTCTAATTTCCTTAAAAATATGTTTCTTTCCATTAATTTCAAATTTCATTTTCATTTCCTTAAGGCTGAGATAAAATGCCTCAATAGAATGTAACCAGCTCACGCCCAAAACCAAATCAATACCTCCCATGTAAACAACATAAAAATCAGTCTTAAATTCATATTTATTTAACTTCATGGGAAGTTCCAGAATCATCTTGTCACACTTAAGTGTGTAACCATCAACCACCTTAACTCTAATGCCTTCAAATTCTTGTCTGTATGCCTCTCCTAGATACCAATCGTGAATCTATAAAATTATGGGTGGCACCTGTATCCAACAATGCAATGACACGCGACCCTGCTAAGAGGCCCCGCATCCTGAAAGATCCCTCTTTCTTCATGCTAGAGAGGTATATTACCTTAAGGTTGGAATAATCTTCAACCTTTTCATCATTAATTTCTTCCTCATAACTCAGTTCCTCATGATCATCTTGTTATCCCTCAAAATCAGAACTATGTTCATCCTCATAATACCATTCCATAAGCCTATTCCTACGCTTAGGCTTTAAAGGACACTCATGTTTATCATCATATGGGCCCCTGCAGTAAAACATAATCTCTTTCTCCTAAAATCATTAAGTGTTTCTTGATCTAAGGGCACTATCACAGGTTTCTTGAAATCTGATCCCTCTATTCATTTTGGAGCTGTATTGTTTTCATAAGTGGGATTAGATGGTTTAGGAGGGAAACTATTATGTGGAGTTGAAAACTCCAAGTCTCTTGCTTTTTTCATGGCTATCTGCAAGGATGAAGGATTAAAAGATTTAACCCAACCCTTGAGAGGATTAACTAACCCCTCTACAAACAACATCACACGCCTCCTCTTTAAATTTTTTTACACTATCACTGAAATTTGCTGGAACTTACTGATGAAGGTTGCCAAACTGCCAGTCTATTTGAGTTGTGCTAGCTCACGGAAATAAGAATCTGGGTCCTTCCTGTCAAACCTCTCTACTAGTCTATCCACAAACTCCTGGTATGAAACAATCTGATCATGATGTAAAGAAACTAACCCATGGTACCACCAGTCATGGGCTATGCCATCCAAATGCAACACAACAAACCTAATAGCGTCCTCTTCAAACATAGGACACAAAGAGAGATAAGTATCAAGCTTGTGAATCCAAGTCTCTTGCTTTTTCATGGCTATTTGCAAAGATGAAGGATTAAAAGATTTAACCCAACCCTTGAGAGGATCAACTAATGTGATGACTCTATTTTTAGTAGGTTGTGGCAGTGACTTGGTCAGCTCATCATCATGACCCCCGTGAGCTGATGTAGGGTTTTGAGGGTCCCAGTTGGCAGACTTGCTATTTTTAGTAAGTCTGGACTTACTATTTTTAGTAAGTTAGTTGGCCAGTTTCAATTTCTGACAGGGTAGTATCGGCAGTGGTCAATTCTCCAGACGATATTTAGTTGTACAGTTTCTTGGGCTGGGGACTTACTATTTATAGTAAGTCTATTTTTGACAGTTGCCAATTTTGGTAGTGCAGTGATGAGCATGTTGGTCAGTCAGTATGGCAGGTGTTGCAGGAATTATCATCAGAATTAGATTTGATAATTAATTGTATTAATTAATAACAATATGTTATTAATTAATAATAAAGTGTTATTATAATAATAATACTTTATTATTATTATAACGATTTAGAAGTTTATATTATGAAGAGCAGTTAGTTGATGATGGTTTATGGAAACTATGGAGACCAAGGAGTTATAAATACAGGCTCATTTGTGAAGTAAGATATCGAATATTGTTTATTGAAAATTGTTCTTGGGAATTGTTCCTAATCTTCTGAGCCCTGGCTGAAGGGTCAAATTAGTTGATTGAAGAATGATTCTTCTTCATCTAATCCCCAATTGATTACTATTGTATAATCAATTGCGCTTCCTTCTTACTGTTCACCTGTTGCTAGAGGAAAGAGATACTTCTAAATTGTTATGCACACTGAGGGTGCGAAATTGCATTAATTCTAAATTGTTAGGCACACTGAGGGTGCGAAATTACTTGGGAATCTGAATCAACCTTGTACTGAGGCCTATACATCTAGGCGTGTTCTCTAGCAACCAAGCATATCACATAAGCTAGGCGTATGCATTCTGCAACAAGCGCATCCTCCCTTCATGCCCTACGACATTACCCTTACAGTCGCGGGTGGTGAAGAGAGCCATCTAGTGGTTGCGTGGAGTTATAGCAGGCTGCGGGTGAGGAAGACTAGTTTAGAGCCTGCTGCGTGGGGATTGGCTAGAGATCAACGTGCGTGGACTCCTGCTGGACGTGAGGAGTGGCTATGCAAATCTAAAGGCTGTAGTCGGCATGAAAAGGGCAACTCGCGAGTGGAGAGTTATAGCATTGCGCAGACACCTATGAGGAGTTAGCTGTCACAACTCCAAAGCAGACATAGCCAATGTCAGAATACTGCGTGGGGCTGCCAAGCATCATCAATCGGTGGCCACAACAAGTAGAGTGAGCCATTGAATGTGAAAACTAATGCAAAAATGGTATTCGTCAAATACACTCTTTTGTATTTGATTAAAATAATTATGTATTTCAGAATAAATGAATTAACGTTCGTGAATACATTTCTCCAGGAAATCAATTAAATAGTTTAATTAAAATAATTGCTTATGCTAGCTGAGAAATATCGAGTTGAAATTGAGTAATTTTATATAGAGGAGTTCCTTGTTGCAATTGTTATGTTCATACATGAATCAAAGTGAATTATCAATAGAGCCAGGATTTGAACTCATAACAACATGCCCGCCAACTGTTTGACGAAATGTCAAATGTATGATTTCCGAAGAAATTGATTAAAATTTGACGGTTTTAAGATGAGGCCAAGTTAGGCTCACTACAGTGGTATCAGAGCAGTTTCTTGCCAGCCTACAAGGAAATCGGGTCCATAAATTTATTTATTATTTGAGAAGTCAATTATGGAGAGATACAGGCGGCTTAGTTCTGAGAGCCGATACAACAGTGTGAAGAATAGTAATAAAATAAATACATTAATGGAGAGTATGGAGAGACTCAGACTTCATCAGTAGAGGATGGCGGCAAGACTGTCGGATCTAGCAACAGTAGATAGGGAAGCAAGATATATGGTATCTACTTTCCGTAGACCGACATCGAGATCACAGTGTAGGAGACTTGAGTTTTCCCCACCAGTGGTCCGAGATGTAGATCTACCAGTACATAATACGACACCTATTCATGGAGCTGATGATAGACCTTCCACACATAGACAAGTGGACGTGTCAGTACCAGTGGTAGACTGCAGAACTGAGCTCAAGTAGGTTGAGGCTTTCCGAGTAGAGGCTATAGTTGGTGCATATACAGTGGATACAGTAGTTGCCTCTGATAGTCCAGAGTCTCTCGAGGAGGGAGTTGTTATCAGAGATTTATATGTTAGCTTTCGTAGTATAGCTTCGGATCGAGAGGCAGCACCCCTTGCAGGTGAGATAGGCGAGGGTCGGGAGCTACCTTGTTATAGTGTGGATGACGCTGTGATACATCAGGAGATGACGACCGTAGTTCATGTCAGTGCCACACCAAACTGTATTATCGAGTCAGACAATGACTCTAGTTCAGATATCCAGGAGGATACCACCTTTGAGGATTGCCTTAAGGGGACGGAGATAGGTTTTATAGATCAGGATAGCGGCAGTCACTTGATGGGGTTAGTACAGGAGATGCCAGTATTCTCCTGTATGAGGGATGTGAGTATGGAGTCCACATGTGATAATACTAGCACTGAGTTCGAGACAGTAGACACGGACTCATGCCAGCATGACTCCGACTCAGTGGCTTGTATGGGGACAAATGAGGTTCAGTATGGGACACCTGAGGAGATAGAGCCTATGCTAGCATCTGGGGTCACTTCGGACACTTCCTATGTGACTCCTGAGGATGAATCCACCAGTAGTGAGCCATGTGTGTATCATACCCTGGGAGAGGTCTCTGAGTTATCGGAGATGGCAGACCAGCCCCAGGATCTGGATTATTCAGAAATTGCAGAGGACGGGGTAGCTGAGAGTGTTGAGGAGGTAGGTTCGATAGCAGCTTCCTCATGTACAGAGGAATTCGACAGAGACATGTCTGATGTTGGTACTGCGTTTGAGGATGAGAGTTCAATTATCAGTTCATAGAGCTCAGTTGACAACACACTGGGAGATAGTGTTGTTGAGAGGAGCACCTTGGTTACCACTTCTATTTGCAGTACATACAGTTTGTTAGAGGTGTTGCATAGAAGGCCGACCATCCAGAGTCATCATGTGATTGGGCAGTTGAGAGTCAGCGAGTGCGATATTGTCACCATGTTTGAGCATTTTGATGCTGCTCGGTAGCTGCTAGCTGTTCATGGATGGGGTTCTCCTATGGATGATGAGCTTGGTGGTTGTTACTTGGCCCTAGCAGAGATTCATTCCTTACGGGAGGCTGACAGGATTCTGAGACGAGATTATTCTCAGTTGGTAGCTGACCGAGATCATCTTGTTGAGTGGGGAAGTACCGCATATGGGGCACTCTTGGATAGAGGATGAGGTGAGCGAGCTCACTTAGGAGCTCACGACGACTTTAGTGGTTTTAGAGAGCACTCAATTGGCTCTTCAGGAGTCTTAGGCTCAGTTAGCAGAGGTTACTGTGGGACTGGAGCAGCTTCAGCCTACACCAGCACCCGATCCTGTACAGTTACATATTGTGGTGTCTGGTGATCTGATGATGTCCACAGTTGGGGTTGTTGGATGTGATAGCATTGGGGATACATCCACCCTTGATTTTAGCGTTGGAGGTACAGGTTCACTTCCATCGGATACATGTGTAGTTGAGTTAGGCACTGCAGTAGAGGGTTGTAGTGTGCCAGACTTTGGGGTGGATATTCCGGTCAGGATGGATACTTCAGTTGGTGGCATTACGACAGGTGATACAGTACAGGACGTTGTAGGCAGTGCAGTGGACCTGTCAACATTTAGTGTTCCGATTGATGACACAACTCCTTTGATTGCTCAGCAGGGAGGCATGGTATCACCTGAGTCAGTTGTTGGTGAGCACAAAGCTGGTGATGATAGGCAGTTGGCTACGTCACAGTCGCACGATGACCAGTTATGGTTCCGAGGGGAGCAGTTGGATGCTACCTCTTATAGATGTTACTACCCGAAGTCATTCTTGGATAACCTTCTTGAGAGTTCATAAATTCATGAGGGATCTTACCGAGCTTTTGAGGGTGTTCTCATCCGAGGTACAGGTGTGATCCAGCGTTTGGTGAGAGAGATTGTAGGTACTTTGAATACGATGCTCCCTCACAGAGAGTTTGAGGTTGGGTTTGTTGAGAGGGTCACTCAGGATCTTGTCCAACCTATTTTGTAGAGTACGAGCTTGGAGCCATCTTTGGGTTCACGACTAGGGAATGAGAGCCCTTGACTAAGAGCGGAGCCTTTTATCATCATTACACGGTGAGGAGTGCACATTATTTTTCCTTCGATCCTCATGTTGATGAGTTGATAGCACACAGATGTGGATTGGCTCCTATTCCTTATCATCCGTTATGGGATGGGTTCTCATCGTCAACAGTTGATGGAAGTTTTTGCTGCAAGTCAGTAGCAGGTGACTTGGGGAGTTACTGTGACTACAGAGATTATACAGTGAACAGATATCCAGGCCCGGGTACAGTGGGGTACAAAGGTAGTCATCATTGTTGTGCAGAGGATCTACACGTTCAGTACATATTTGTTGGGTGTGCTGGGGGAGTTAAGTATATTGGGGATCCGAGTCTCCCATACATCTTGGTTTTTGATGATCCTGAAGTACACTTCTTTCAGGATCCGGGCAGAGACAGATTCAGCGCAGGAGTTTGGGTGAGCGGTTGTTTGGGGTCTCTCTATAGAGTTATCCATTTTGCATTGTGGGTGATGTTACAGGAGCCTACAACTTATGCCAGTAGTAGGGTATACTTTTTTCTGTGGGACCCAGGTGGATTGTGATGTTCCTTGTTCCGGTGATTGCTTGAGGATAAGCAATCTTGGGGAGGGTTGACTATGGTGACCCTATTTTTAGCAGGTTGTGGCAGTGACTTGGTTAGCTCATCATCACGACCCTCGTGAGCTGATGCAGGGTTTTGAGGGTCCCAGTTGGCAGATTTTCTATTTTTAGTAAGTCTGGACTTACTATTTTTAGTAAGTTAGTTGGTCAATTTCCATTTCTGACAGGGCAGTATCGGTAGTGGTCAATACTCCAGACGATATTCAGTTGTACAGTTTCTTGGGCTGGGGACTTACTATTTATAGTAGGTCTATTTTTGGCAATTGCCAATTTTGGCAGTGTAGTGATGAGCATGTTGGTCAGTCAATATGGCAGGTGTTGCAGGAATTATCATTAGAATTATATTTGACAATTAATTGTATTAATTAATAACAATATGTTATTAATTAATAATAAAGCGTTATTAGAATAATAATAATACTTTATTGTTATTATAATGATTTAGAAGTTTATATTATGAAGAGCAGTTAACTGATGATGGTTTTTGGAAACTATGGAGACCAAGGAGTTATAAATACAGGCTCATTTGTAAAGTAAGATATCAAATATTGTTTATTAAAAATTGTTCTTGGGAATTGTTCCTAATCTTCTGAGCCCTGGCTGAAGGGTCAAATTAGTTGATTGAAGACTGATTCTTCTTCATCTAATCCCCAATTGATTGCTGTTGTATAATCAATTGCGCTTCCTTCTTACTGTTCACCTGTTGCTGGAGGAAAGAGATACTTCTGAATTGTTATGCACACTGAGGGTGTGAAATTGCATTACTTGTGAATTCTTAGGCACACTAAGGGTGCGAAATTGCATTACTTGTGAATTCTTAGGCATACTAGGTTGTGAAATTACTTGGGAATCTGAATCGACCTTGGACTGAGGCCTATACATCTAGGCATGTTCTCTAGCAGCCAAGCATATCACATAAGCTAGGTGTATGCATTCTGCAGTAGACACATCCTCCCTTCATACCCTATGACATTACCCTTACAGTCGCGGGTGGTGAAAAGAGCCATCTAGGGGTTGCGTGGAGTTATAGCAGGCTGCGAGTGAGGAAGACTAGTTTAGAGCCTGCTACGTGGGGATTGGCTGGAGATCAGTGTGCGTGGACTCCTATTGGACGTGAGGAGTGGCCACGCAAATCTAAAGGCTGCAGTCGGCGTGAAAAGGGCAACTCGCGAGTGGAGAGTTGTAGCATTGCACAGACACCTATGAGGAGTTAGCTGTCACAACTCCAAAGCAGACATAGCCAATATCAGAATACCATGTGGGGCTGCCAAGCATCATCAATCGGTGGCAACAAGTGGAGTGAGCCATTGAATCTAAAAACTAATGCAAAAATGGTATTTGTCAAATACACTCTTTCGTATTTGATTAAAATAATTATGTATTTCAGAATAAATGAATAAACGTTCGTGAATACTTTTCTCCAGGAAATCAATTAAATAGTTTAATTAAAATAATTGCTTATGCTGGCTGAGAAATATCGAGTTGAAATTGAGTAATTTTATATAGAGGAGTTCCTTGTTGCAATTGTTATGTTCATACACGAGTGAAAGTGAATTATCAGTAGAGCCATGATTTGAATTCATTACAACATGCATGCCAACTCTTTGACGAAATGTCAAACGTATGATTTCTGAAGAAATTGATTAAAATTTGACAGTTTTAAGATGAGGCCAAGTTAGGTTCACTACAACTAACCCCTCTACAAACAACATCACACGCCTCCTCTTTGAGATTTTGTACACAATCATTGAAATTTGCTGGAACTCATTGATGAAGGATGCCAAATTTCTAGTCTATTTGAGTTGTGCTAACTCACAAAAATAGGAATATGGATCCTTCCTGTCAAACCTCTCTACCAGACTATCCACAAACTCCTGGTATGAAACAATCTGATCATGATGTAAAGAAACTAACCCATGGTACCACCAGTCATGGGATATGCCATCCAAATGCAACACAACAAACTTGATAGTGTCCTCTTCAAACATAGGACACAAAGATAGATAAGTATCAAGCTTTTGAATCCAATCTCTAGCCGTCATTTTTCTGCTCCCATCAAAATGAGTTAAAGTTAATGTTTTAGTTGCCTTCTTCAAATCATGGTTTACATGTCTCTGCCTTCCATTTGTTCTACCTTTGGATCACTCCCTCTTCTGGCTCATGAACCTATCAAAATTCAAATGCTGCTTTACTTTATGTGGTAAAGCATCCCACTTAGCATGTAAAGCCAACACATCATCTATAAATGTTACTTCCTCCTCAGTACTACTCGCATTAGTCTCTGCCCTCACAAAAGTAGGATGTAGATGCCTGTCATGTGTGCCTGTCAAATCAGCTCTAGACCTTTGTGAGCTTACTGAGATACTCATAGTATCTCTATCCCTGTCATGATCTCTAGGCAAAGAAATATGCTAAAGAGTGTTAGACAAATTCTGCAAGATAGTCACCATCTGATGTTGGTCAGCTGCTAACTCCTGCTGGCTATGTGCAATATCCCTTAATACTGCTCTAACCTCTCTGTCCTTGTCATTAACTGCAGTACCTGGAAATCTATCTCCCATATTTCCTCGTTCTTGTTTACCAGGTGGAGAATTTCTTCCCCTTCGTGTATAATGATATCCTGGAATAAATCTGTCTCCTTGCATTAGTAAACCCAATTCTCTGCAGGCTGGCAGGAAACCACTCTGATACCACTGTAAAGAGCCTGCCTAGCTCAAACACCGAATTCACTGCAAATAATCTCTTTTGTTCTGGATTTTGATTCTTTTGAAATTTTCAACATATATAGATTTTTTTGTATTTTCCAAAATAATGAAATTTCAATTCAAGAAGCAGATTAATTCAAAATAACTACTGCAAATCATAAATTATGCCAAGTTTCTAAAAGTTCTTATTTGAATTTGTAACAACAAATAAAACTAGAATGCATTACACCCAAGCCGTAATAAGCGAATTACAAATGATTAAAAAACTGTTATTATTCCTCACGCTGAATGAGGTTGGCCGCGGCTGATGTAAGAACAATGGTGGTGTCTTCAAACTCTATCACAATGTGCATAAGAATTGGCCACAACTTGAGAGTAAAGATGTTTTGCAAATCCCAACCAAATAGCACAACCCGTAATAGATTTACTTCTCCTTCAATGACGTTTGAAGAACATGAATTGGAATCACACAATTCCTTGTCACAAAGGCTCCAACTAAGAGTGCTGAAAGCTGGTGCGAATAATCAATTCACAAGTTTCACAATTTTCAAAATGATCAAAAGTATAATGAGTGCCATCTCCATTCAATTTTTGCATTATAAAAGCAATATATTCTCCAAGAAGGCTAAAACATTCTAGCTTGAAGGAGACACTTCACATAACTTAAAATATTCATACTTCCAACTTTGAAGTTTGAATATTAAAATTATAACATTCAATTATAATCCTTCCTTCACTTATAATGTGCAAACATAAGTTAAATAAATCATCATTAATATTTTAATGACTTGACTTTAATATAAGCCCCAACATCATTAATTAATTAAGTCAAACTTAATTAATCATTTATAACCAATTCAAAGCCAAATCCAACTGTACTGTACTGTCAAATCAATTGCTTGGACAACCTGCCATAAATAGTAAGTTCTCAACCAGAGACCCCCAAATCAAACCATTAGCCCATGAGGGTCATAGTGATGTGCTAACAAAGACGTGTCCCAAACACTTGCTAAAATAGGGACATCACTTCCTTGTCCAGAGTTGCCTCTACCTTGACTTCTTGAGCTCTATTTAGTGTTGTTTCTACCTCTCTCCTTGCCTCTTACATTGGCCTTAGCTTTGGGATATTTCTCTTAGAAATAAATTGCAGAGCCATTTAGGTGTTGCTCATGGTTTTGCAGAGAACCCATTAACTCATCCATTGTCAAAGTGGAGAGGTCGTTTGCCTTTTCCATGACAATGACTATTACATCAAACTTTGAGGGCAAACTTTGAAGGAATTTCTCCACAATCCTCTTCTCCTCTATAATTTCACCATTCCTCCTCAACTGGTTCAACGCACCAGAGACTCTTGTTCCTTCATTTGGAGAGTCTCAAAATCTCTACATAGCATCTAAAGCTTCACCAATATGACTTTATCCATCCCTTTATAACTTGTTTGGAGGATTTCCCAAGCTTCTTTGGCATAGTTAGTTGTTTCTATTATGGGAAATATTGTCTCTGTCAAGGTTGCTTCTATCAAACTCAACGCCTTAGCATATTTCCTCCCTTTCTCCTTCAACTGGGTCTTCTAATTATTTGTGAGGGCTGGAAATTGAGCTGGGTCAGTTATATCCACCAACCCATTGACCACAGCCTCCCACAAATCATTTGCAACCGTGCTCGTCTTCATCTTCTTTTCCCATACATCATGGTTTTGTCCATTAAAGGACGGTGGCTGCTATCAACTCTTTCCTTCATCTCCGACCATGTCTCCCACACATGAAACTTCAACACCTAAAAAAAATCCCCAAACTCACAAGGAATTAGAATCACAATAGCTTTGATACCAACATAGAAATTTAAAATGCCCCAAATTGACAATTATACAAAGATTGAAACTTTGATTTCCCAATCAGAGCGGGACTACAAATTAAAACCAAACAATAAAACAAAATGGAGACCTGAACATACAACTAGAGATATGCAAGATTTGTATTCTTGCTTTCTATTAAATCTGAAAATAAATCTTTTAAAGATAAAAAACTACAAATTTAGAAATAACTAAAGCTATTGATTACAAATTTATATGCAAAATTCTGGAGCTGCTCAAAAATATGATTTGGAGCTTCTATGAGATTTTTTGCAATGAACTACTTGCTTGGAGCTAATGAGATCTAGAGCAATCACTGCTCAATCCACACACAACTACTATTGTCACAAACTCACTAAATTCTCTGAATCACTTTGAGCACAAAAAACATTTCTTTTGTTGCTGCAAAAAATCTTACGTTACAACTGGGAACATTTTTCCCTTTTTGTCGTATGTTGTCCAATGGATTTTCTCCCTCAAAATCTTGAATTTCAAACTAACCTACCAACATTAATTTTACTATAAAAATTGACTATTGGAACTCAAGCATTAGGAGCAATTCGGAGGATTTCATCCCAATGAAAATCTGCTGCAAGTTGCTTGTTTGCAGGCACTCTCCAGTGCATTTACTATTGACTGCTCTTGATAAGAAGGTGATTGATGGTAGAGGCTCGAGATGGTTAATTTTTTAAATTTAAAGTTCCATCAAGCTGTAATAGATATTGGGAGAGCAGTGCAAGAAATGCGATAGGATAGGGGTAGAAAAACCCACCAATTCAGATGTTGAGACATTTGGATGCCTTAGTCTAAGTTAATCATTGTCCCAACAAAATCCAATGGTTGATTTTTAATGTTGAAAAACTTTAGAAACTAATTGTGTGGAAAATGTGATAGGACAGACATAGGGAATAAATAAAGTAAAACAAAACATGAAGAGGAGCAAATGGGAGAAGTTAAAGAAAGAATGCGTGAGAGAAGAAAATTTAAAAAAGACCAGAAAATGGGAATAGAAGGGGGGTCGATCATGAGGAAAGAATTGCAACAAGGACATCATCGAGGCATATGGAGTTGTAATGGATTTTGAGAGGAATAGTGCAAGAAAGGCTATGGGATAGGTGTAGAAGAACCTTCTAATTCAGATGTCAAGTCATTTAATTGCCTTAGTCTAGGTTAGTCATTGTGCCAACAAATTTCAATGGTTGATTTTTAATGTTGAAAATCTTTAGAAGCTTTGAAGAAAATTTGATAGGCAATTGTATAGCCAAATTTCACAACCTTCTTAACGTCCTTTCTGTTGATTTTGAGAGCGCACAAAAAATATAGGTTGTTATTCAATCAAATGACTTAAATATTTATAGGATTGACAAATCCTATTTTAGAGGAAACAAATCTTCTAAATATTTTAGTTTTTTTAAGAACTCAAAAAATATACAACTAATATTTTATAATAGTCCACAAACCTATAAAAAACTATGTGAACGTTAACAAGTATATCGACACCTTTATCATTACAACTTGAACACACAGACATAGTCCATTCTTTGACGAACTAAGAATCCATCTTGAAATCAATAGATAGTTTGCTTCTATAGATCCATCCTGAAATCTACAAACAATTTATCAAACAACCTCTTCTTATGGACCTATCCTGAAATCCACAAGTTGCATCATGTGTCAAAGAGCTTAATAATTGAAATCTATCAAGCTTGTTAAGGCTAACTTAACCTTTGTGTCAAATCAAGACAACTCATTATCTGTCAAACTACACATGTGCTATCTGAGCATCAAGCTAGAATACAAGTACACCTATCACCATCGTACCTTTATAGTGGTTTATTCCACAACTTGATGCCTGGATTGAGATTTGGTACAACACCTCTTGTCCTACATTGTCCATTAAGACTAGTGGATGACTTAACAATCAACTTTGAGTGACATAGTTTGAAAACAGCATTTACAAATAAGTAATGACACACTCAACAATTACATTTCCAAATGCAAATTGCTCATCAAATGTTTGAGGAACATCATCACTTCCTTCATCAGTGTTAGACTCTTCAATGTTTTTAGATGCAATTAATGCTTTCGGCTTTAAAGTTCCATTCAACAAGTCCTTAGCCTTTTGAAGACTATTGATTTCAATATGACCATTTTTGTTACAGTAGTAACATGTACGACGATCTTTGGATGAGGATTGTACCTTTACTATTGATGTGTTGAATTTGGTTGATGGCTTCCCGTTGAATTGGCGTTCCTTGAAATGAGCCGCGAAAGCACTTTTTGTTTCTTATGAATGAAACCTTTGACTTGCATATGTCTTCTTTACTTTTTCAAAAGTAAAGATGACACTTTTTCAAAGTCAAGTGCCTAAATTTTTGAAATCAAGTACACTGATTCAACAAAAGCTCCATAAGATGTTGGCAACCCTCTTAGTACTATGTTGACCATATCTTCACTGTATATCTCTTTCTTCATAGACACTAATTGATCGTGCACATCCTTAAGATACATGATGTAATTTGAAGTTGAACCTCCTTGCAACTGAGAGGAGTATAGATGACTCTTCAAAAAAAATGATTTGCTTGCTTCCAAAGCCTGGTACTTATAATATAACTTGGTCCACAAATTTGCAACAGTTTCTTCATTTTGAAATTTAGAAATCAAGTCATCTCCAACAAACAACTTCAGTATCAACAAGGCTTCGTTATGATGTGTCATGTCCCCAATTCAAGATGTGCAAGAAGACTCCGATTCAATAAGTTTTAATTGAAGATTGAAACTCATTCCAATAAATCACCTTCATAATATGCATTTTCTTTAGATAGTAATCAAGCTGCATTCACATACTTTACATTCATACATCCATCACCCTGCATACATGCATCCATGATATGTCATACTATCAGTGTTCTTCCACATACAACAACAATATAACAATATCATGCATACATACACCCAGACTTATGTACTTGCATCTTCTCTGCCACATAATCATGCCACCACAGAGATACTTAGCATCAAATTGCATATAATAAGATCATACCCGTATTGTATTATAATAACATCATTTTAATCTTGCATTAGCAACATATCACTATTGCATCATATTAGTGTTTCATTAGCAACATATCTATGCTGCATCACAATAACATCACATCTCATTGGCACGACATCATAACCAGAGTTAGCATATTTTCATATCACATAACTCCTGCGATTATCATAACCATTCATTGGAACCAGATTAATGTGGTAATTGGTATTAATGATTATTATGGTAACCATTTATAATTGGATGACACCTTTTCATACGCACCTCTTCATGGCGGTATACACATATATTATGAGGATCACATTATTTGAGAGAATCATCGATTGAAGAATATATGTTATTTCATATCCTTTAAGGATTTCTCTATCTTAGAGCGCCTTGCCTTTGGCAAGCATCGGTGCACGCATATAAAGATCAAGTCAGAGATGACATCTTCAGAAAGCATATTCATATTGTTTCATCATAGATGACTAATATCATTCTGAGCATAGTTCTATTGCATATCAGACACAACTTTACATAAGCACATTTCTATTATACTAGAGACGTCTTGTACACTTGAATATCTCTATTGTATACCAAATACAACAGTAGCAAGTACTGAGATCATTATCAGTTGTGCATGTAACTACCTGTAAATCAGATAACAAATACATTGTTATTCTGAATTATTGTATAAACATTATCATTTTGTATCAACATATGCTCTTGGAATCAAGCATTATTGGAATAATCATTTATTTACTAGTAATTGTTATATATAGTTAGCAATTAACAATAGTGTCTCAGAACTTAGAAAAAAGGACATTACAAATTGGTATTAGAGCTAATGAACTTGGGGAGTTGAAAACAATTAAAGAATTAGTAATGGAATTCAAGGAAAGACAACAACAAAGGCCTCAAATATGGGAAAAGAAGAGAACTCTAAAAACACATGCATTAATGCATGGTCGAGAAACACATAGAATAAATTGGATCAATTGTTAGATTTACGAACCCAAACCGTGATCACTAATGATCATAGAAAACCAAGAGAAAAAAGAGGAAATGATGAATGTTCAAGACATCATACCCCTAGATTTAGACCAAAATTACCTACTTTCCTTCCAAAGGAAGAACAAAAAGAAATCAAAGAACCTACTTTAGTCAATCTACATGAGCAATGTGACGCAAGGGAAAGGTTGGAGGTGGGGCAAAAGGCTCACCCAACTACCAAACTAGCTTGCAGACACAATGTGGAAGCCACAACAACACAGTGAGAGAAGAAACAACAGAGATCCTTTATCATTAATTCATCAAAATCATTACATGCCGGGCTGTAAGGCCTTCCCGGTTTGGGCCATATATTCAAAGAATTACAATTAGTTATTCATACATGCGAGTTCACAAACCTACTTATAGATAATTCAATCCTTCTTTTATCCAATCTATCATGTTCTCTCTAAGAACTCTAAGGACTCTAAAACTAAGAACATAGAAACAAATATATACAAAGTCCATCAAGAGAGGTCGACGCTCAAATCCATAAGAGACCCAGATTTAGGTCCACACAGATCCCAATGAGAGACCCCAAATAAATTAAGCCACAAAAATTAACTGAAGAAGTCGGCCACCAAATCCAACTCCAAAAATAAACACCTCAGGCAAAGGTTGATCGAGAAACAAAGTGACTCGAGCAAGGAACACCTCGAGCAACAGGAAACAAAACCTGAGCGTTATAAGAGAAACCTGAGCAACAGGAAAATAAACAAGCTTTCCCGAGAAACAGAACCCGAGAAAAATAAACAAGCATGCCTAAGAAACTAAACCCGAGCGACAAAGACAAGCATGCCCAAGAAACAGAACCCGAGCAACAGAGTATTTCCTGAGAAGTCTCCAAACAAACTAAAACACAAAACAAACATCTTTTTGGTTGAGCAGGATTGCCAAGGACCCAAGACGCTCCTGCATCAGACACGTGGGGTTAATAGAAATGATTCCCTGAATCATGTATCAGGTCCAACTTGAAATGAATCCAACTTAGATTGAGAAATCCAAGATGAGTCCTCAATCGGTCTATTCTTCCACTTTACCAGATACTCCATGTATTGCTTTCCTCTTGTATTTCTGTCAATTCTCTGTTTCAAAATGTTTTCAACTTACTCTATCTGCTTCTTAGGATAATCACTTGGTATTGTCGCTTCTTCATCAAATTCATGATATTCATACAAGGCTGAAATATTGAATATAGGTGATATATCCATGTCATCAGACAACTCAACTTCATAAGCATTTTCACTGTCAAATCTTCTCAGTATTTTGCAAGGACCAAATTTCTTCATCTTCAATTTTCCATATGTTCCCATAGGAAATCTTCCTTTCTTCAAATGAACCATCACTACATCACCAACTTCAAATGTTCTATGTCTTCTTGATCTGTCTGCGTTATCCTTTTATTTCTGATTACTTTTCTCCAGCTTCTGTTTTACATCTCTATGCAATGTCTTCATGAACTCAGCAAATTCCTCTGCTTCAACACTTCTTTTCTCTTCTCCAACAATATATCTCAAGTCTGATATACCTCTCAATTGTGTGCCATGAACAATCTCAAATTACGTCTTTCCAATACTTCTATTTACTGAACTATTGTATGCAAACTCTGCTTGTGCCAACATCAAATCCCAATTGCTTGGTGTGTCTCCAACTAGGCATCTCAACAAGTTACCCAAACTTTGGTTTACAACCTTTGTTTGTCCATCATTCTATGGATGAAATGTAGAACTAAACTTCAACTCAGTATCCAACTTCTTCCAAAGTGTTCTCCAAAAATAGCTAACAAACTTACTGTCTCAGTCAGGGATGATACTCCTCGGTAATCCATACAATCTGAACGTCTCTTTAAAGAAAATATATGCTATATGTATTGCATCTTATGTTTTCTTACATGGTATAAAATGTGTGATCTTAGAAAATATATCCACAAAAGAAAATATAGAATCATTACCTCTTGCTGTCCTAGGTAAGCCAAGAACAAAATCCATGCTGATATCGCTCCAAGGTTTCTCAGGAACAGTAATTGGTGTATACAAACTAGTGTTCTGACTCACTCCTTTTGCAACTTGACAAACTCCACAACTTTTCAAAAATTTCTGAGCATCCTTATACAATTGACGCCAAAAATGTCTTTCCTTCAACAAACTCAATGTCTTATCAATACTAAAATGTCCAGCCAATACGTCTCTCTTTAATCAAATTAGTTCTCATTGATCCTCTCGATATGCACAATTGAATACCTTTGAAAAACATATCTTCCTGAATGAAATATCCTTCATACTTACTTGATTGATTTGAATTAGGTGCTTTTCTCACTCTCCACTGCTCTGAAAAATTAGGATCACTTTCATACAAATTCTTCATGTCATCAAAACCAAGAACTTCAATTCTCATCTCAGTCAACAAAGATCTTCTTCTACTCAATGCATCAACAACTCGGTTAGAAAATCCACTCTTATGCTTAATTATAAATGTGAAACTCTATAAATACTCTACCCATTTCATATGTCTCTGATTCAACTTATTCTGGCTACCCAAATACTGTAAAGCCTTATGATCAGTATGCAACACAAATTCATTTGGCATCAAATAATGTCTCTATTTCTTCATAGCTTGAACAATAGAATAGAACTCTTGATCATAGACAAAATATTTCCTTTTAGCATCATTCAACTTCTCACTAAATAAAGCAACAAGTTTACCTTCTTGAGTCAACACAGCTCCAATTGCACTTCCACTTGCATCACATTCAACTTGAAATACCTTATTGAAATAAGGTAATTCTAACACAGGTAATTCGACAACTGTCAACTTCAAAGCTTCAAAACTCTTATCATCTCCATGTGTCCATTTGAATTCTCTTTTGTCTCCTCTCATTGTCTCAGTCACAACATTACAAATAAAACTGAAATTTCTGATAAACTTCCTGTAAAAACTTGCCAATCCTTGAAATGATCTTTACCTCAGTGACATTTTCAGGTGTAGGCCAACTCAATATAGCTTCAACCTTTTCAGGATCCATCTTCAAACCATCAGCTGAAATTACAAAACCCAAATACACAAGTTCTTCTTTCATGAAGGAACATTTATTCAGATTTATTCGCAACTTTTCCTCTTTCAATCTTTGCAAAACTTGCCTTATATGCATCAAATGTTCTTCTCTAGTCTTACTGAATATCAGAATATCATCCAAGTATACAATCACACATTTATTCAAGAAATTCTTCAAAACTTCATTTATTAACCTCATAAATGTACTCGGTGCATTAGTTAAACCAAAAGGCATACCCAACCACTCATACAAACCTTCCTTTGTTTTGAAAGAAGTCTTCCATTCATCACCTTCTATGATTCTGATTTGATGATATCCACTCTTCAAATCAATTTTGGTAAAATATCTTGCTCTACTCAAACAATCCATTATGTCATCCATTCTTGGTATAGGAAACCTATACTTCACTGTGATCTTATTAATTGCTCTGGAATCAGTGCACATTCTCCATTCTCCATTCTTCTTAGGCGCTAATACAACTGATACTGCACATGGACTCAAAATTTCTCAGATCAAACCTTTGTTCAACAATTCATGAACTTGTTGGTTAAGCTCTTCATTCTCGGTCAGTGTTAACCTATGTGGTGCTTTGTTCGGTAAGCTAGCTCCAGGAATCAAATCCTTACAGTGACTGATATCTCTCATTGGTGGCAAACCATCCGGTACATTATCTAAAATTATTTCTTTGTACTTAGTGAGAAACTTTCCAACTTCTTCAGGAGTGTCATCTTCTATATTCTTACTTGGTTTGTTAGGAATCAAAGCATAACATATATCATTTCTTTTCAAATCCTTAACAAACTGTCTACCTTCCATCAAACAAAATTTCACAGATGTACATATCTCACCAACAGATTCTTCAACCAAATGTAACAAAACTTTCTTCTTTCCATCAACCCAAATATAATATCTATTCAATCTTCCATCATGTATAGCATGTCTATCATATTTCCAAGGTCTACCCAAAAAAATATGACAACAATCCATAGGCATAATATCACACAACACCTTATCATAATACTTTCAAATTTTCAAATTCACAAAACATTGTTCACTCACCATTAATGTATGCTCATCCTTGATCCATGAGATCTGATAGGGCTTTAGATGCTTCATCCTCTCCAACTGAAACTTTGCAACCATTTCCTCAGAGGCCAAATTCTTCAAGCTTCCACTATCAACTATTACCTTAAAAACCTTATTTGCAACTCTACATCTGGTCTTGAACAAACTTTTCCTAACAGGATCTTGTTTATCTTTCTCACTCCATAGTATCCTTCAGATCATGAGATTTCCTTCCTTCTTAGCTTCATTCGGAGACTTCTCTTGCACCAATGAATTTGTGCTACTACTACCTTTCTTTCTTGCATGTGTACATTCAAAGGATTTATTTCCTTCCTCACCATAATTGTAACAAGTTACTTGGAATCCCATTATGCTATAACCACATTTGGAGTAATTACCTCTTCCTCGGTATGAACTTCCACCTTTCCATTCAGTATTTTCCTTTTCTTGAGATGTGTATGAATTCAACTTCTCTGGTTCAGATCTACTATTTTCAGCATGAGATCTACCTCTTCCTCTAGGAAATCTACCACCTCTACCTCTTTGTCTTTGCTCATATCCCCTGTTCAGCTTTTCCTCAGCTTTTAGGGAAAATTTATATGCCTCCTCAATGCTTTCCATCTTGAACAAACTGATCTCATTGTGTATGGAACTTCTCAATCCATTCAGATATCTTGCTACTCTTTCCACCTCATCTTCAACATGTCCATATCTGATGTCCAATCTGTAGAATTCCATAGTGTAGTCCTTTACTGATTTGTATTTCTGCTTCAAAATTTTCATTCACCTGATTAGGTTAATCTGATAATCACAAGGTAGGAACTTGCGTTTCAATTTGTTTACCATCTTATCCCATACCTTGATTTTGTCTTTACCTTTCTTCTTACAATCCAATTGTAGAAGTTCCCACCATAGGGATGCATGTCCTTTCAACTTTGTGCTTGCAATATTCACCTTCTTATCCTCTGCTACATTCTCATATTCAAAATACTTTTCCATCTCAGTTATCCAGTCAATCAATTCATCAGAATCCAATTTTCCACTATACTTAGGAGGATTAAACTGAGGTGTAGATTTCAAACTTGTCAAATCTCTCAGGAATCTTTCTTCTTTCTGATTCATCCCAGTTGCATGTGCAACTTCACCTTGAACCTCTTTAATTTCATCATCACTAACATCCTCAAGATGTCTTCCTCTATGATGGGCTGTCTCAACAGCTTCCAATCTAGCCGTCATCTGTCTAAGCATGTCATCTAGACTTGCATCTGCATTTCCTCTCCCACGAATCATCTTGAATCCCTCTACAATTGTAGGTCACATTGCAATCTTCTACCCCATAACAAAACCAACTAGGGTTAGGGTTTACAAGAAGGAACTTAGATCTCACCAATTCTCTGATACCACCTGACGCAAGTGAAAGGTTGGAGGTGGGGCCAAAGGCTCACCCAACTACCAAACCATCTTTCAGACACAATGCATAAGCCACAACAACACAGTGAGAGAAGAAACAACATAATCCTTTATCATTAATTCATCAAAATCATTACATGCTAGGCTGTAAGGCCTTCTCGATTTGGGCCATATATTCAAAGAATTACAATTAGTTCTTCATACATGTGAGGTCACATACCTACTTATAGATAATTCAATCCTTCTTCTATCCAATCTACCATGTTCTCTCTAAGAACTCTAAAACTAAGAACATAAAAACAAATATATACAAAGTCCATCAAGAGAGGTCGGCGCTCAAATCCATAAGAGAGACCCATATTTAGGTCCACACAGATCCCAAGGAGAGACCTAAAATCAATAAAGCCATAGAAATTAACTGCAGAAGTTGGCCACCTAATCCAACTCCAAAAATAAACACCTTAGGCAAAGGTTGACCGAGCAACAGAGTGACTCGAGAAAGGAACACCCCGAGCAACAAGAAATAGAACCTAAGCGTCAGAAGAGAAACCCAAGCAATAGGAAAATAAACAAGCTTACTCGAGCAACAGAACCCAAGAAATAGAAACAAGCATGCCCGAGCAACAGAACCCGAGTGACAGAGACAAGCATGCCCAAACAACAGAACCCGAGCAACAGAGTATTTCTCGAGCAGTCTCCAAACAAACTAAAACACAAAACAAACATCTTTTTGGTTGAGCAGGATTGCCAAGGACCCAAGATGCTCCTGCATCACAATGGCGACTAGATTTGTTAATTACCAATCTTCAACAAGATATATCTTTAGAGGACTACATTGAATTACGGGGGAGTTACTAGTCTAAGGAGCAAAGAATTCATTATTTGGACATAAGAAGGGGAAACAAAGAACAAAAACACGTTAAGGATTAAAAGGTGAATAATTGCAATACAACAGGCGCATCAGGAGTCCTACATAAAATGGAGTCATTGGAAGTGGTAACATCAAAAGAAGGTGTAGTTACAAAATATTAAACCCAGGAAGAGGTGAAACCAAGAGATGATCAACCAACACCACAAGGAACAGTCAATCCTTCACATAAATCCTCCATTACAAGTAAGAAAACTTGGACTCATGAAGATCACAAGGTTACACTTACTCCATCTCCTATATCATACATTAAGGATAACATATCCAAGGGAATCAAAGGAAAACATGGAACCCATGGTTATTCCTTATATCCCAATAAATACATAACATCATCTACCAAGTCAAGAAGTAAGAAAGAATACATCCCCAATGCAAGTAAATCAGTCACTTCGTGTAGCCAGCCTCATCAAATGACAGTTGATAAAGGAGGGAAGTTGACATTAAAAATATGGAAAAATGAAATACAATGGAGTGCAAATAAAGATAGAAAAGCATCTAAAAGTAATAAAACCTCAGATCATTTTGAAGAGGAAGAAAAATAAGGAGTTCGTGTTGTTACATATTTCGTAAATGGTGGCTCAGACCTCTCGTGAAAGACCAAAATCAACAATCTTGATAACATCTTTTGTAACCAGTCATATTTTGTGCTTGTCATGAAGAAAATAATTGCCACTGAACAAATAATGCAGAAAGTGTAAAGCTAAAACCTAAAACTTGATTCAGACTTTGGACTCAACAAATTTATGATCACTAAAGAAAAATGCATAAAATTGAATCTAAAGTAGTAGTATTTCCCTTAATTACAAATTAAAAATCCAAATCCATATTAATATTTTGCAAAATTGATCTGAACAGAACATGGATTTTCATTTTTAATATAATGATTAAATTCAAAAAATTGTTGATTCCTGCATCACCAATTCATCCCTATTCTATCAACAACTAACTGTTACTTTTGGGACACACCTGTGGAAACACAAGTAAACTCAATTTTCAAGGCATGTTTTTAAGCTTGAAAATAGATTTAATTTAATTTCCTTATATGTCATAGATGTAGGGAGAATGGTTTTGGTTTGCCACAACTTTAAAAAACATCCCGTGCATAAAAAATATTCCTTGATTAAAACATATGCATCAACTATAAACTACAAATAGACATATGCATCAACTATAGGGAATTTCGTTTTGTTTTGCAAAATCTTGAGGAAAGTCACCTGTGATGGTTTCTGTGAGTTTTTAAAACTTGTTGACAATATTTAGAATATTATTGTTCTTTCCAATTTAGACAGCTACTCATGTAGAGATTGTATATTTAAAATAACCATAATATTTGAATTAGACCCTTTGAGGAGCTCTCATATTTGAATACCAATCTGGAGATTACCATCAAATTGTGAATGAATCCAAAACAACCTAACATTATCATTTCAGAATTAGAGAAAATTTATGCTCTGGATGACCACCTATTGATTCAATAACTTCATAGTGAAAAATGGGTGCAAATTAATGCTAACCTCTATCAATTTTTCTTCTAAATCCTTACAAATTGTTGTCATTTCTATAAAATTAAATATATTTGTATCATCTTAAAATGGAAGAACTTCCATCTTAAGAACGTTAGCCCTCCATAGGGGGTGTTTTTGACCACCATCATATTGCCCCCTCATTTCTGCATCCTCTCTCACTTTTGTGTCTGTTTAGGACCCTGATTGGGCCTCTCCGGGCACCTTCCATCCCAACTGGCATGTTTTCCAGGGGTCCTAACTCCCTGGGTCAAGGTCGACCTCAACCTCGACCTAGGTCAAGGATGACCTCAACCTTGACCTAGGTCCCCCTTTCAAATCTGGCAGTCTTTCGACTGTCGAAGGTCATCAAAAAATCATTTCCCGCTTTCGGGTCGACTATTTTGGGTTCCGAAGTGACGATTCTTAAATTATATTTAATATAGGTCCTCTTCTAGGGGCATAGGTCTAATTAGAATTTAATTCTCCTATGTCGTCCTCTCTAGAATATTGTGCCCTAGTTTCATATAAAAGGAAGTTTTTTCCTCTCATTTTCTCTAACCACTAACCATCAAACAAGACGCAAGAAGCAATCCTAAGTGACCTCTAAGTGAAAAAGGGATAATTCAAGGATCCATTGTTCTACATATTTACAAGCTTTCAAAGTGTTCAAGTCTTCCTCTCAAGCATTTAAGTTCTCCATTGAAGATCAAGGATTCAAGCTTTCAAGCCTTTGAAGGGATTTGGTTCAAGCATTCAAGATTCATCATTCAAAACCCTAGATCTAACCATCATGGTGGTATGATCTTCCTTCAAGATCCTTTCTGCATCCTCAAACATTCATTCATTCTCTCTTCAAGGTGGATTCCAAGCATTCAATCATGGAGGTTTATGGTTTCTAATTGAGTCCAAGCTTTCTTACTTACATACTTGTTTACATTTGAAATACACTTGCATATCTATTTGAATATCATAGCTTCATTGTTAGATTTACTTCTACTACTTGCTACCACTCTTTATTTCAATTATTAATTTCAAGTTTAACTCCTAAATCGGGGTTTGACTAAGGCAAACTCCTCCCCCCAACAAACAAACCATTTTTCTTGCAGGTACAGGTTTGGAACAACGGACCGGGACAGGGATTCGAATAACCTTTTCAAAATTTTTTTGGGATCCGAAAATAGAATTTCAGTCAGAGACTTTTTAGGTCGATTCTGCCCTAGGTCAGAATCGGAAATTCTGGGTCACTGGTGACATTGACATGAGGGTACAAATTAGAACTATGTCAGAACATAAAAAGATTTCTGGGTTTTGTTTGTCTCTGTGTTTCTATTCCAGATCCGGTCTCAAATTCTCCATAAACTCAACACAGGATTCAAAAAATGACATTCTTCAGATCTACAATATTTCAAGGTTAGTACATTTCCCCTATTCAATTCAATTAAAGTTATTAACTTTATTACACGCTCTCTTTTATAAAACATGAATTAGGATTTCTCTCTTTAATCCATATCCTTAATAGGTTGATTCAGTTATGCATTGATCCTTTCTTTAGAGTTAATCAATTTGGATCTTCCCTTTAAGAAATTTGGGATTAAGAGAACAATCCTACCCTCCTCACACACATGCATTAACATCACCTATATCATCCATAAACAAATTCTTAAATGTAATATCTCTTATGTTACATTTTAGATCTTACATATTAGATCCTACATTTTGGTGAATCCACGATAGACAACTCTTTCTTTTTTGGTGTTAGATGCTTTGCCTCTTTTTATCCAAGAATAGATCTTGCATATTAATTTAGTTTTATTTTATTCTCTTGCATTTTAAAATACAAAAAAAATCTACATAATCATAAAAATATAAAAACACATTTTTTACATTCCATTCACTATGAAGATCTTTAAGATGCTTTGGGGTATGGCTATTTTTCTCATTATGCTTCTTTTAGCATCTCTTTATAGTACTTATGATGTTTATGAAAGTATCATTCATTTAATTATGTTTGTTAATCTTCATGTTTCACTTGCTTATGCTATTTTGAGATTAACTAATACTAGTCTTCCTAATTTCAAAACTTTCATCAAGGATTTGTGTAGTGGACTTATTACTCTTTTGGATTTTGTGAAGAATTGGGTAGATGATACCCCACCTACTAATCTTCCTAATCCTAATCCTATCATTCCTAATCTAGCTCCTAATCTTCCTAATCCTAATCCTATCAATCCTAATCCAATTCCAAATATTCCTATTTCTATTTCTCCATCTTCTATCCATAGTTCTTCTCACATTTATGATGGGGCTCAAGCTAGGATTCATGATAATGATGTTCAAGAATTCTTTCATTTACCTTCCCCTCCCTATCCAATCCACGATGATATTAAAGGGAAAAACAAAGAAACCTCTTCTAATCCTATCATTCCACCATACACAACATTTTCTCATGAACACCATAATTAATCTCCTCCTATCAAAGTTTTGCAAGATATATACACTACCGAATATACTATGGTGGATAAATAAGGATATAAAGGTTTATGGCTTGGTATCAATGAACAAGGTATTAAAAACCCGATTCATTCATCCCCTAAACAAGATATGCAGGGTATAGGTTTCCCACCTCCTCCAATCAAGGTAGTGGATCTTAACCATCGTCCTCCTCTTCATGTTCTTCTTCCAACACCTTCTTTAGATCACCCTGATACTCCTCAAGATGTGGCTAAGAAAGTGTATGTCCAATTAATTAATTCTAAGAAATAAATCTTCAAACCTCTTCCAAAAAATACTCTCTCTAAATACAGATGTCCTTTTCATTATAGTAATACACATTTACTTGCTGATTGTGTGCATTTCGAGCTATATGTTAGAGAAAGAGCTGCCTTGGGAATTATATCTCATTCCTGTGTAGTATTACAATTTCTTCATAATTTTGATATAGGGCATTCCCCTCATTCTTCAATAAGTTAGATCATATTTCTCCTCTTGTTTCTTAACTGGGGGGCAAGAGGTATTTTATTCAAGTCTTCTAGGATCCATTTTTCTCTTTGCATGTATTTTGTTTTGATTTTAATTGGTTATTCTTTCTACATGCTATCCTTATTATTATTATACACACTTTCTTCACTTATAATCATTCATGATATCTTTTCTAGGACATTTGTTTTGTAAAGATATCTCTTTTCTATAACATCTCTTGATATAATTTTATATATCCCTTTCTTTCATCCCTGGGGGGCAAGGTATTTTTCTTCTTCCTCTATCTAAGGATCTACTTTCCTTAGCTTAGTGGCATTTGTTTATCATACAACATTATTTCCTTATAAAGATTTATGTTTTGTCCATGGATACCCTCTTATACGAGAGGTGGTTGTCCTAGGTCATCACCTCTTCTTTATTTTGCAAATTATGTTCTTTATAAACTCTTGCCTTTGCTTTGGGTTAGAGTTTGACTTCTTCATTTAGAGATTCTTCTTCCTCTTCATCGCAGGGGGCTTGATGATTGAATCTTTGGTCCCTCTTTTCTTTAGAAGATGAAATTTTATCCTAAGCACTCCTCTATGATGGGGGTCTTGATGATAAGATCTCTTCCTCTTTGAGGATCCTTTTTCTATATGTGACATATCCATTTCACGATTATCTATGCTCTTAGAGGTAAGGGTCACTACTCTTTGCTAAGGATATAGTGTATATTGTTGTTAAGCTGGATATCTCCTTACCTTGTGAAGTAGTTATCCTCTTTCTCTTTCTTATCCTTCCTAGTGGGTAGTCATGATAAGGAGGGGGGCATATATAGGCTCTCCCTTATACTATAGTTTACATTTTACAATATGCTAAATCCTTGGAAGGTAACACACATAAGTTGCTAAATCCTGAAGAGACACATTTTTATTTTCGCTAAATCCTCAAAGGTAACACACACAAGTTGCTAAATGCTGAAGAGATACACATTTTCAAATTTTACAATATGCTAAATCCTTGGAAGGTAACACACATAAGTTGCTAAATCCTGAAAAGACACGCATTTTATATTCCATAGTGATACAAGAATGTGGATCTATGGATATTCAAAAGCCGCCAGAAGACGCATTACAATTACAAAGCATAGTTTATGGGTGAACCTCTTGGACTCTCCCTCCTTGGTGATTCATGGTAAGGTGGGAATTTTACTAGGCGAGGTAATCACTATCTCTTTTCTCTCTTTCACTTTCATGCTAGTATAATTAGATCATGAAGCTATGTTATCTATAGTGTTGCTCTTGTCTTACTTATGTAATCATGTATGTTTTCTATGATTAATTTCTCTTTACTTCCATATATTTATGCATGTATGTTAGGTTAGAATCCTTGGTCTGGGGGCTCATGTCCTTGACTTAGTGATGTTCTACCTTATTGCGAGCCACCAGAGTCTTTCTTCTAACTTTACCGCGAGTATGTTCGATTTCCATACTCCCGCTAAAGTGGGGGCTTAATGTATTGTCTTAAAATGGAAGAACTTCCATGTTAAGAGAGTTTATCCCTCCTTAGGGGGTATTTTTGACCACAATCATATTGTCCCCTCATTTCTGCATCCTCTCTCAGTTTTGTGTCTATTTAGGACCTTGATTGGGCCTCTCCGGGCACCTTCCATCCCAACTAGCATGTTTTCTAGGGGTCCTGACTCCCTGGGTCAAGGTTGACCTCAACCTTGACCTATTTCAAGGATGACCTCGACCTTGACCTGGGTCCCCCTTTCAAATCTAGAAGTCTGTCGGCTGCCAGAGGTCATCAAAAATTTATTTCCCGCTTCTGGGTCGGCTGTTTTGGGTTCCGAAGTGACGATTATTAAATTATATTTAATATAGGTCCTCTTCTAGGGGAATAGGTCTAATTGAAATTTTATTCTCCTATGTCAGCCTCTCTAGAAGATTGTGCCCTAGTTTCATATAAAACGAAGTTTTCTCCTCTCATTTTCTCTAACCACTAACCATGAAATAAGACACAAGAAGCAATCCTAAGTGAGCTCTAAGTGCAAAAGGGATAATTCAAGCATCCATTGTTCTACATATTTCCAAGCTTTCAAAGTGTTCAAGTCTTCCTCTCAAGCATTCAAATTCTCCATTGAAGATCAAGGATTCAAGCTTTCAAGCCTTTGAAGGGATTTGGTTCAAGCATTCAAGATTCATCATTCAAAACTCTAGATCTATCCATCATGGTGGTATGATATTCCTTCAAGATCCTTTATGCTTCCTCAAACATTCATTCATTCTCTCTTCAAGGTGGATTCCAAGCATTCAATCATGGAGGTTTATGGTTTCTAATTGAGTCCAAGCTTTCATATTTACATACTTGTTTACATTCAAAATACACTTGCATATCTATTTGAATATCATAGATTCATTGTTAGATTTACTTCTACTAATTTCTAGCATTCTTTATTTAAATTATTGATTTCAAGGTTAATTCCTAAATTGGGGTTTGACTAAGGCAAACCCCTCCCCCCAAAAAACAAACCATTTTTCTTGCAGGTACAAGTTCAAAACAACAGATCGGGACAGAGATTCAGATACCCTTTTCGAAAAACTTTTAGGATCCGAAAACATAATTTCAGTCTGAGACCTTTTAGGTTGATTTTTCCCTAGGTCAAAATTGGAAATTCTGGGTGAATGGTGACATTGCCTTGAGGGTACAAATCAGGACTGTGTCAAAATGGAAAAATATTTCTGGGTTTTTTTGTTCGTCTCTGCGTTTCTATTCTAGATCCGGTCTCAGATTTTCCATAAACTCAACACAGGCTTCAAAAAATAGCATTCTTCATATCTACAATATTTCAAGGTTAGTAAATTTCCCCTATTCAATTCAATTAAAGTTATTAAATCTATTGCACACACTCTCTTTTATAAAATGGGAATTAGGGTTTCTCTCTTTAATCCATATCCTTAATAGGTTGATTCACTTATGCATTGATCCTTTCTTTAGAGTTAATCAATTTGGATCTTCCCTTTAACAAATTTGGGATTAAGAGAACAATCGTACCCTCCCCACACACATATTCATTAACATCACCTATATCATCCATAAACAAATTCTTAAATGTAATATCTCTTATATTACATTTTAGATCTTACATATTAGATCCTACAATATTTAAGGTTTATGTGAATGTTTGTTCAGTCAAAAGACAAAAAAATCTCTAGTCACATATAGATTGCAAAAAATAGAAGTCATTGAAACCATAGAAGCTGACTTACCCCAAGTCTTTGTTAATGATGAAAAATGGGTAGAGTTTGCCGCCAAAACTATTCTTTTAAAGAAATATACAATCAAAACCAGTTCTATACAAATATTCAGGGGCCACCCATTGAGATAGGGAGGGAGGGAGGCAATGTTTTGCAGATGTAAAACAATAGTTAAACAAAAACGTAGAAATTAAACAACAAACACAAAAATACCACTGGAAATTTCTATACCAATGTTCTTCAATGTGTTGTCTAACTGCTGCAAATTGTTCGCATTTACTCCACACAATTCATTGCGTTTGTATATGAATGAAGTCAAATTGGTCTTCCTTCATACCAACATAATGCTTTTCTAATGCTAAGAACTTCTTCAAAGCTCACCCAAGGGAACCTTATCTGAAATAACTCTCACCAGAAGCTAGTTCATACCTGCTCCAAATTCAAGTTGTACAAGTCAATTAATACTTAATCAAAGATTACACTAATACTCATACATCATCATATGATATATATTTACTCAAATTTTATAACTATAAATGTACCCCATGCATT
This sequence comes from Thuja plicata, assembly GCA_018584345.1. Lineage (NCBI taxonomy): Eukaryota > Viridiplantae > Streptophyta > Pinopsida > Cupressales > Cupressaceae > Thuja > Thuja plicata. Next base: position 1,773,381 of record MU226218.1, read on the forward strand.
GAAAGAAAGAGCACAAATTTAACTCCCTAATCACTACCAACGAACCTCATTTTTGCCTCTAAAATTTGCTTCATGAGAGCTAGGAATAATTTCATGGTTGGATGATGCAGTCAATTCTTTATCAAGTGCAACATTTTGGTCACCCACACTCACAAGTGCAACACAAAAGGTTTGATTTCATTCACAATGGACAGTACAAATACTATATAGGAATCTAGAAATGAGGATAGTCAACTATATCAAGGATGAATACATTTTCTTTTTACTTGCCTTTATTTCTTCACGGCTATGATCTCCAACCTCATCTTCAACATAATCAACAATAAGAGAATATTAGCATGCCTATATGAGACACATTAGAAAATTTTATGTTTTCTAACTGTTTTGATTACAAGTCTTCAAGGCTTTGTACATAATCTCCAAAATGATGACAAAATGAACAACTCCAAGTTTCAAAACTAAATGGGTAGGTGCTGATTGGTTTAGCTTGAGCTTCACTTGGTTTCGAGAATACTTTAATATTCTGTACTTAAAAATTCCAACCACATGAAGGTGGAAGCTCATTTGGCCCCTCCCGCCTATAATCACTCTAAATTCCCCATTAACATCTAATTACATATTTCATTCTTTCATTCATCCATTTACAAACTATAACATTCAATCATTGTAATCACATAACAAAATCACATAACATTCATTAACATGACATAAAATTTATTAATATGCAACATTCATTAATAATTCATCAACACATTCACTAAGACAACGTTCTTGCATTGTCAAACAAGGTTATAACAATCATTTATTTTTTAGTTTTTTCTTTGATTTTTTAAGGAATATATTAATAGGAATATCAATATCTTCGACATTCTCCTCATCTTGTTATTCTAATCTTATGACATGATGTCTCCTCGTATTTTTTGGAGCACAAGGCTGCTGCACCAAATGGGGGTCCGCTGCAATAACAAATAAATAGGTTAAATTCATAACATTTTTATTAATGTTAAAAGTATTTTATTAATCAAAAGAACATAAAATAGAGTTTTCTTTACCCGACGGTGCCACATAATCTACAATCACATTTTTCTCAGCCCCAATCTCAACATGCTGAACACTAAGATCATGCTCCACTCCATCACCATGACGTTCTGCATGCTCTAAAATATTCACAAAAAGGTTACACCAATTGCAATTTAAGATGTTAAATTGTATTAATAATTACATAATTAATTTTCAATATCAAATGAATACCTCCATCATTGTGATGCACATCAGGGCCTTCGTCATGTGCAGGTTCTGTGACAGGATTAGAAGGCTGTAGTGAAATGTCATGCACATTGTTATCATTGTTTGCTTTATAAAAACAAAATAGTCAATTTATGTTCATAATTAACATCAAATAGATTATTTCTCAAGTATTCAATTTGAATTATTTTTCATTAGGCCTATTTACTTGTGTGTGAATTGGTGCACCAAAATCTTCGCTCTGGCCACATGATTCTATGCGGTGGATTGCAACAATGGCTTTATATCCTTTCTTGAAGCATATTTGTTTTTCTTCTTCCATGGGCGCTACATTAAATTCAAAGCCTTGCTTTTTTTGGCTTAATATCATCAATATTCCATGTATTGCTTGATTAAACAAAATTGTTTGTAATTTTATATAAAAAAATTGATACAAAATTTCATTTAATGGTACTTACAAGGTGTGTGTGAAGTTTCATATATCCACCAGAGTCAAGATGGTGTTGACCAACCTTATCTTTCTGGCCTGTGCAACCTTTGATGTGTCCAGCATTCTATATATGAAAAGTTTGAAATATGTTAGATTATATAAATATAAAGGTCACTAATTAGTGCATAATTACATAATACTGTCACATACATATTTTTTTCCTTCTGGTGGTCGAATTCCTTCATCTCTGAGCCTTTTTTCTTTTGCATATCCAATGATTTCTTTCTACTCCATCTCTGGAACCGTAGGAGGATTCTCGTACTTTGGGTTGACCTTTAGAGACCTTTTGTATTGGTCTCTCATACACTTTAGATGTTTGCAAGCTTTCTGAAGAATTTTGGCTTTGTCAAAAATATTTTGACCAAAGAGATCCTCTAAAGATTTTATGAGCTGATTTTTTAATTCGGGAGCTTGGTCATTCCATCTTTTAAGAAAAAATAGAATTGTTAGATAAAAAAATTAGCTGAAGCTACGTACCTTGTATATAGTACAATAAATGGATGAAAGGAAAAATATTCTACCAATGATATGAATTTACGTACCACTTACGTATGGTGGGCCCAAATAGCTTCAATGTTATTTCATAAAGACTTTCATAAAAAACATCATTACCTGCAAAAACATTATGGGATCATCAGTCCAAAATGAGTTATGAATAAGCAAACTACAATTACACTATAAATAATAATAGTTTTAAATTAAGTACCTGGAAGCTTAGGTAATTTTAAGGGAACCATATATTTCTCGGCCAACAACAATGATGCCTGCAACAATCCCATACTATCAACACGAGATGCTCTAGGAAATGATGGTAAATTATCACCAGTAGTGGTCTCTATTCTATCCTATGTAGGTGCATCTATTAATGAAATAAGTTAATCAATAACTATGATCCAATGCACCCAAGAAAGTACAAACCAAATTATAAATTACACATAACAAAGTATAGAAAAACAATGATTTACCAGCTCTAGTTGGAGCAGACTTGGATGTATGCATGCTCCTTGTTGCTGACCCTGCAGTCAGAAATCTCAGAGTGCTGGTCATTCTCAAAGGAGGCGTTTGTGCTTCATCATGACCTGAAAAACAATAATATATAAAATGTCTTGTCTTTTTTAAATATAGAGCTAATCAATATACACAATAGATTATTGAATTTGATCCAAAATGTTATAGTCAAACACAAAAATAATCATCCATACAATGTTATCATCTAGAGCTACTTAACTTTCCATCTAGACCCACTACCCATTCAGTATATGCCACAAAATAATAATTTAATATTGCCACATAGATTTAGTCAATCTATTCTTATGAACAAATTATTTACCTGAAGGAATTGCACTAGTACCCTCATCATGTCGAGCAACTCGTTGAGGTCTCAAAAAATCCTGTAAGAAGAACACGTACATATTTTAGTTTATGATCCATAAAATAGTAATAAATATAAACCTTTATTAAACTTTTGTTATATCTAAATAAGTCATTTCTTCTTACTTCCAGAGAATGTGCTCTCCGTATCAATTCATTTTTTGTCGCCTCTGTCTCCTCATTTGGATTTGGATCCACCACAATGGCATATTTGCGAATTGGTTTTTTTGAGGCTCTTTCTGATCATGGTTATGGTATCAGCAGTATATGTGATGTCATAATCACATAATATTTTCTCCTCCATATCAACAACTAATTTCTCATTTGTTACAAGTGTTTTTCCCTTTCCATAAACGTCAATTTGTGATAGAAATATCAGTAAAACAATCAAAATAACTCTAAAACCCTATTGAAAATAACATAATAATATAACATTTTGTACAATTACAATTACACTAAGGTTTACCTTTGCCAAAGAAGGGGTGGGAGGAACATCCCCACCTCTGTCAGGTGTCGATGGAATATCCATGTCGCCATGTGACAAAGATTAACTATTAAAACATCAACGCAATGAAAGCAATATACGACTTAGCAAAAAAAACTTATTAATAAAATGGTATATTGTATATTGGAGTTAATAATTGGAGGTAATTAGTTTAAATTTTATATATATAGTACTTACCAGTCCCATGATAGTAACTTTCTTTGTATCTATGCAATTCAAATTGTGATCTATTAGCAGCTCTTCCCCTACAATTATTGATTTTATCACACATACAAAAACATGATTTCCTTCACGCACTTTGAAGATGCGATTGGGTCTCTTATTAGTTGACCCAGGATGCGACCTATTTATAAAACCTGCAATGTTCCCTATTTCTTTTGGCTTCCATCGATGTGCATAGCAAGTCTTTTACTTTGATCATTTTCTTTCCATTGTAGATAATTTGCGGACAGTGCATACCTACGCATACTTTTTTTTATATTGAACTATCCACATCCAATTATTGTAATTGTAACAAGGTCCTACATACTCCATCAATTCAACAACTTTTTTATAACTGACCTTTATGCCATCCATGGAAAATAGGCCCAAACCATGTAATGATGATGGAGCTATGCGATATATCCTCTCGTTAACACATAAATCAGTGTTAATTGGAGGTAATTCTTTGGGTACCCATTCCTTGTAAAGATGTGTGTACCTTAAGGGAGACTTGACGTCTCCTTTTGTCTCATCATCATAAGAACATGACCCCCCTTTAGAAAGGAAAAATTGCACGCGTTTATTAAAATTTCTTCTAATCTTTTGGCCTCTAGTTGATCTCCCTATTGTAGACCAACTACATGTCTCACTTTCGTCTTCTATTCCCACATTTCACTCGCTCGAGGAAGACAGATCTGACAAATACCTATTTGGTGGTACTTGCAACCCATCAAATGAGAGATACAATTTAAGGAGTGACATTTTTTTCTAAATGAGGTTAATGTTGACGAAGTCAGCCTAAATTTGATGTTGAGGGTAAAGAGAAAGAAAAATTTCTATAGCGTGTATTGACTTATACCTATCCATCCATGTCACTATGTAGGATCCTTGTCAAAGGGGTTAAATTTCCTGCATATGTAAATCATTTATCTTAAGTCAGTTAAAAATTACGTGATACGTATGCTATAAATTACATAGAGCATCATAACACATATATGAAACATGTGTATCATAAATCACCTATGTTGTCATCATTATAATTGAACATAATGAATTAATTATACCATGCCATTAGACTTCAAATGAAATAAATTAATCATGAAAACATATAAGTCAAATAAATTTCTATGAACAAATCAATACCTCATACATTTCATTGATCGTACCTCACACATTTTATTGATCATGTCATTGATCATCTTCTTCATCCATCTAATCATCATCATCATCATCATCATCATCATCATCCACTTCATCTTCTACTTCTTCGGTATCTTCTTCTTCCATCACATTATACTTTACCGGTCTTCCTCTTGGATCGTGTCTAACAACAAATGACCAAATTGGTTTATGTGGAACCTTGAGTAAAATACCTGGTCACATTGGCTTGGAAGAACATAGGGTTCATCCCCAACTGGCTCAAACAACATTGTATTAATCATTGGAAATCCATTGTCATGTTCAATAATAGTTCTCTCAGGATCATTTTGATTCAGTCGTAGCCTATACCATTTGACAACGAATATAAATAATTTGAAGGAATTAAATTCACACTCAAGTACATCATCCAAGATGTCATAGTATTGATTTTCAGACTCTCGAGGATGTATGTCATTTTTAGAAGAAATATTAGTGACCTGAAAGACTTTACTTATCCTAGAGTCACATATTTTATTCGTGTCATCTAGCTTTTTGATGCAAAATTTACAGCCATGGTGGTACATAGCTTTGTGGTGCTTGACTTGCAATTTTTCAAACATGTCAAAATTATTTGCATCGATCCATGAGTTGATATTAAACATATGGGTCATGATAAATAAACTTATACATACCTTTCTACCTCTTAAACCATACGCTAGATCAATTACCATTGGTGTACATTGGAATCTCTATTACGATGAGCTTCTTTAACTACTGAAGCAACACCTTCTCATTTTAATGAGCGACCATTTTGTTGAGATTGTTCAATCCATACCGTCATCCAATCAAGATTGTTTACAATATACAAATGTAGTGCATCCCACTCATGAGAAACTGTATATATAATAAATAGACCACTTAGAAACAAATTATATTGAAGATTTATAAGAATTAATTAACTAAAATAACATCTTTAATTACCTCACTTTCCTCAATCTACCTTTCCCCATCAAGTACTCCCCTTCGATTTTGTTAATGGAGTTGGGATCCCAAATGCGATCTACATGGATATTTGCTGCAAACTTGAGAAGATATTCACTAATGTACACCATAGTCTGGTATAACATATATCCCTCCACCATATAACCCTCAGGATGTGCTCTTTGTCGAACCAAGCCCTTTAACAATTTCAAGTGCTTCTCAACCATCCACATTGACCTAGTTGGTATAGATCCACACAATTCAATCTCCTCAACTTGATGTACGAGGTAGTGTTCTTGTGCATTGAAAAAAGTTGAAGCTAGACACTTTTTCATTTTACACATAAGCTGAGAAATTTTTTTCTTCCAATGTTTTATATCTTTTTATCAATTTCTTTAGATGACAACCACCTAGAAGAGATTCTACATGCAAAAACATATAAACGAGACTTTACAAAAAATTATACAATAAATTGTAGAAAAAGTAAAGCAAGATGCAAATATAATACCTATACAACAAATCAAATAAATAACATTTCTAACCTCATGTATTTCCCAATATCATATATAACTTGTTTGACACTGTTGTCGAAGTGGTCTGGGAGAGCTAGAGGTAGAACGTACTGCAATAATTATAAAATGACCTTTTCAATATATTATAAAATAATATAATAAAAATTACATGAAGTCTTACAAATATATTGTAAATAGAGAAGAACATGACTTACCTTGATGAAGGTATGCTTATCATGCATTTTCAACCTTGACCAAAAATCACCTTTCTTTGATATGAGGTTTCTTATGTTTGCATCAAATCCAGTGGGAAATTAATTTTTTTGTATGGCTTCTTTTATGACATCACTTTGTTGCTGTGTTAATAACCAAGGAAGGGCAGTTGTATTATTATGGTCTCCATTGCTATTTGATTGAATGAAAAAATTCAATGCATTATTGGATTCATGAATGTCATTCCAAATTTTGACAATTTTTTCTTTGTCACACCTTCCATCCAATATTTTCTATAGTATCTTTGTTACATTCTTTCCAATATGTATAGCATCGAATAAATGCACGATTGGGAGGTTCTCACAGTACGACAACCTACTAAATTGTCTAGGATAGATTTTTAGTCCTTTTGGAAGTTGGTCAACAATGCCTTGATGACCTTCATGAACATCAATTACATCATTAGTAAACAAAAGACAATATCCAAATATAAATTTTAAACAAAAATCATCAGATGGAATGATATTACCTCGATGATTTATTCTATTGTATTCCAACTTCCATAGGTGAGGTGTCATTCTTCATGGCTTTGACGTTGTCTCTTCTTTCCCATTGAAAAGATGTTTTTTAGTAATTTAATACTTATGATTTTTGTGGAGAAAGTTCCTATGCTCATTGAACATTTTCTTTCCTAAACTTTTTGAATGACGAGATTTCATCTTTGGAGCACAAACTAGATATGCAAATTTTTCCTTTGTCTGAAGACCTACAAGATCATGTATAATGGGATGAAATATATTAATTTTGATATTTAAAATTATCATGCACAACTGAAACATACAACAAAAATGTGTTAGCACTATAACATACCAAAAATATGTGTTAACAATTTTACATATCGCAAAAATGTGTTAGCTCAGGGGCATCATGTATTGTCCATATAAGAATTGCATATAATTGAAATTGTCTTTGTCCTATTGGTCTAGAGATTTCATACATAGTGACCCCATTCCATAACTCCACCAAATCGTCAATAAGGGGCTCAACATATACATTCATATCTTTCACTTGGTACTTACCTATTCGAATGGACAAAAACATTACATAATTATTATGACCATTTTGACGAGGTGTTTATAAATTAATTTACATGACTATTAAATGAAAAAATACCTGGTACACTCATTGCCAACATTATGTGCTCCCTCTTTATGGACATTCAAGGAGGAATGTTATTGTTGATAACAAAAATAGGCCACACCGAGTAAAATGATCTCATATCTCCAAATGGATTGACACCGTTTGCTGCCAATGAAAGCTTGATATTATGAGGTTCTTATTTAAAGAGTGGCCAAGTATCTTCTATGTCCCTAAATATAGAACCATCTACAGGCATTCACATAATGTCATCTTGACTTCTATTGCTTGCATGGTAATCCGTAAATTGTGCCAAGCTAGTGCACCTGAATAATCATTGCACACATGGAATAATGTGAATGTACCAAAGAACCTTGCGAGGTACCCTTTTTGTTGTTTGATCTGATCAATATCTACTAATGCGATAATCAGGGCATTCTGTTGCAAATTCATGTTGTTTATGATACATAATATGATCATTGGGACATGCATGAATTGTTTTGATACTCCATTCCCATATATTTCATAATGACAGATAATTATCGGTATGAGTGAGGTAGAATGTTTGATGGTGGTAAGAAAAACTCACCGATCAACCTATGGAAAAAATAAAAATTTGTTAATATAAAGAATATTAATTGTACGCTAACATAGAAGATGACAAAAATGACATACCTAAGCATACATGAGATTGCTACATTGGATAAACCATTTATAACCTTGAAGTTCACCAACAACAATACAACAAAGAGAAGAGTTGTTTGGGAACCTTGGTACAGGGGCTCGTATGCCTTTTCAAGTATAGGTATATCAAGGTTATCTTCATCATTATGATCAAATGTGCTAGTATCATCATCTTCATCATCTTGATCAGTTTACCTAGTACCATCTTCTTCAATCATGTTCTCTGGAACATGATCAATTGTGCAAATACCAACATCTTCAATTATGTTCTCTGTCGCAGGATCATCTTCTTCTATGGGAGCATTACCTTCTACTTCGATATTCACATATCCATGTTCCCCTAGTTGGAAATCCACATTCACTAATGGATGGAAATCATTTCCCCCTTCAATGTGACCATGTTGCCTACAATGTCTCTCAATTTTTGTGATTATAAGTCTTTGATTCTTTAAGCCCTTACAATTTTTTCAGGGACAATAACATTTTCCATCACCTTTTCTTTTGAAGTGAGCACAATCTAGCAATTGCTCCTTATTCTATTCTGGATTCATATTGTCAGGCGTGGTCTTTCTTAGCACTAGAAGAGTAAGAGGAAGAGTCAAAGGTGTCTTGGAACTAGAAGTGTTAGCACTAAAACAATAAAAGGAGCTCAACAAGCCCTAAAAAATGCATTAAGTATTTGAAAGAGCCTCTTATCCAACTTGTATGCTAAAATAAGCCTCTAATTAAACGTGTATGCTAAATTAAGCCTCTAATAACACAACCAATGAATAAATAAAGGAATCTAAGGAAAAAATAGAAATTTAATAAAAATTCAAATGCCAATAATATTTGTAAAATATCAGAAAAATTGTAAATGAATAAAGATTGGATTGAAAATAATAAAATTTGATAGACAATTTCTGCAAGACAACAATCAAGACATAGATTGATGCTACAATTTATTTAACAATTCAAATGCCTCAAGTAGAAAATATTCTCAATGGAACTACTTTTATAGTATATAGATACAAATAGGAGATTGGAGTTGATCAACCTTCACCTATGCATATACACCCTTCACCTGTGCATATAAGAGTTGATCAGAGAAGGTTTATGCACAAGTGACAAACATGTAGATTTGACCAAGAACTACTAGGAGCTTGACCCCGCAACAAATGGACTTGTGATTATTTTCACAACAGTAC
>MU226218.1:1783243-1799651 GCA_018584345.1 Thuja plicata
TATGATTCCATTCTCATAGACATGCCTGCAATATCTTTGAAACTGATCACTTATCCATCATCAATAAGTCAAGAGGAAAAAATAGACACTGGCCTGAAAAAGAGGTATATAGAATCTTAGAACTAGGAAAGAGATGTAGAAATGAATCTAGTCAGAGATAAAAACTAAGGATATTCTATTGTATATTAGTAAGATATGCATTCAATTTATTTCAAATTTAGACAAGTAGCTCAAAATTTAAAAAATGGTACATGTGTGCCACTAGTAACCATGAAAACATTGGTAAAATAAATTCAAAGTAAATATGTATGAATCAAAGTAAATATGTTAATGTGTATGTGTATATATGTGCACATTCATTCTAAAGAGGAGACACTTCATCATGAAACACATAAGACTTGAATGCCAAAGGGTACAAACACATCAAGATATTAAAGGATAGTGATTTGCATGCATGAAAAATAGTGCTAGTGTTTGACCATTAGATGGAATTCTAAGGAGAAGGGAAAGACTTAAAACACCCAAGTAACATCTAATATAAACAAACAATAACTAAATAAATCCATTGAATAAATAAATTGTAAAGAGAAATAATGGTTGCACAGTAGTCTCAAATTGTGACAAGTAAATTAAAATTTAAAATAGTTATCAGTAGAAGCAATCGATTTGGGATGAGAAGGGACATCTTGATCTAAAATGGGGAAAAACTATGCTTTAATGAAAAATAATCATCAATTTAATTAAAACAGGAGATCAACAAGTGTGTAATGTCATTTGATTTAATTCAATATAAATATTTAAAAAGTTGGAGATGAAGGAAGATGGCCCAATATGCTGAATATACATATGGAACAATATATCCAAAATGTTACTATAAATATTGTTAGAAGTAGAAAGCATGGGCTCAAATAAAGGAATTTATTTTCAAAGTCAAGGTGCCATTACATAGTTTATTCAAACTATCATTATGCCCCAATAAAAATAAGGTAGGGAAAACCAATATATCCACCAACTAAGAGGCCTAAGATTATTGATGTTGACCAAGCCTTGGTCATATGATGAAGTTTAAGGTAGGGGAAACCACTCCTATTATTTTAGCAGATATGGCCATTGAATTTTCCAACTTTAATAAAGCACAAATACTTGGGCTAATGAAGGATAGGGAACATTGCAAAGCAATGTATGAGGAGAAGATAAAGAAAAGTAGATTAGGTATCCCAACAATTATCTCAAGGGATAACATGAAATGGAATAAAAAACATGATGAATTTCTCTTAAAAAATCAAAAAATGCTGAGACAAATGCAAAATGTGAGGGTAGACACTACAGTTTTTATGCTTACACAAAGATTCAAAAATATGCAAAATGTATTTCAAAGCCTTTGGAAGGTTTACCAGAGAAAACATGATAATGATTTGTCCCATAACATAATTAAAAACATGCTCAGTATCAGAATGCACAAAAATAATTTAGAAGGGGATAATAATATGATCATTGAAAAATTGAAAAGGGTTACTGATGAGCATGAGGCCTTTCAAGAGGAATTGATTAAAGAGACTGATATTTTCCTAGGTATTATCAAAGTAGGTTTACCACCATTTACCAGTGATGCAGGGGATGTTAAGGACAAGCACGTTTTGATCATGGAATGCGAACATCTTCTTAGTGTTTCCCTGGATGCTGCTCGATTGGACAACATTGGATTAAAAGATACTACTGCACAGATGGAGAATCTCGTGAGCGTGGATATCATGACCAAAGATATCATCTATGATGCTGACACATGTGTATGCAAGGAATACAAGGAACATATCAAATTGTGTGTAAAGATACTTGGGGATTAAGTTCTCGACATTTCCTAAAATGTTTAAAGTCTTAATGAATTTTTTTATGCATTTATGTATTTCAAAAAAAAACTTTAACGAAAGGATGTGACTTTTTGATGATAACTGTTAGGCTATCTATACTTTTTTGGTGCTATCTTCTTATTTTTGAAAAGACAATTGTTATGAATTGATGGGATACAATACTTGTCAACTGGTTATATTCTATTAACAATACTACCTTTGTTTCAAAAAATCTCTTGGTGAAATTTGCTCCTCTGTTCTTTGGATAAAATCTTTGCATTATCTTCGATTGGTTGTTTCATGTTGAATTGTTTCAATTGAAATTATAGTTTTTCATTCAATTGGTATTTTCATCTTTCATGGTTAAATTCATTTGATCACTACATGAATCAATTGGTCTATCATTTGAAAAGTTAAACTCAATTGGAGTAATTACAGTTTTATATTGAAATACATGCTCATTGAAAATGTCTTTGAAGTGATAAGATTTTATGTAAACCTATCTCCAAACTTATACATTGAATTCAATCAGAACATTTTCTTTGAAGGTTAGAAGGATGTTTTAAGACTTGGAAGGAAATCAAAGGTGTGAGCTCTTGACTGGTTCCTTTAGCCCCTTTGTTAGAGCAATCCTAGGATAGGCTTGATGTGAGTAGTTGTATCTAAGAAAGGGTGAAGTTTCCAAACTTTGGGAATTTTACATCTAATCAATCAAGGGCTCTGCATCAGGGACATTGCAAAATATTGAAAGTGGTGTGGTAATTTGTGGGAGATAATTTATTTTAAGAATAAATATCGAGTGGTAAAAGAACAAAGCCTTCAAAGAGGAGCTCCATGTTCAAACATCTAAGGGATATTATAGTGCATTACAAACAACACTTCCACTAACTCATTGTAGGAGGCATATAGCAATGAACCAAGATAATGGCAATTTCAGTGGACAACTTTTTTTATAATGAAATACTCAAATAAATCAAGTAGGACCCCATTCATGGGATATCTTCATCAACTCCAATTTTTAAAGATGATCAAAGATCAAATGGGTTCATCCTCTATTATGAACATGGAAGATAAATTTTGATTGTGCATCGTGAAGAAATATTATTTCCTTAGGACCTAGGTCCACCCATTTGAGACTCTAATGGAAAATTGATCAAACCCACCTTAATGAAACTCTTCCCAAGGACTAATAACAAAGCATATGAGGAAGAATTACTACTAGGTTCCCATATGCTCAAAACATGTCATCCAAACAAAATGATAGGGAATTTGCTTGTAATAATCCTCTACCTCAAGAAGAGACAATCTTCAAATTGGAAAATCTAAAATATCTTCAAAGGAGCATTGGTGCTCCTTGACAATATAGAAAATCATAACGAAGTCATAAACAACAAAAAAATCATGAGTTTACCAAAATATGTCCAACGTATCTACATGAAATTCTAAAAAAGTTTCAGTATCTAGAATAACCCTTTATTAACCACATTTACGCATATGGTCCCAACAAAGTAGCGAAAAAACTACACAAAAAAGACATCACAAAAACATGATTTATGCTTTCGCCATTGAAGCAATCTTGGTTACACTAGTTGCCACTCGAGCCTTGCACAAGTTGAACTCATTTACTGTTAGAAACACTGAGAGGGGGGGGTGAATCAGTGTTTGTCTACTTATCTTTATTTCAGAAATTTGAAATTAAATCAAATAGATAAAAATTAAAGCATAACGCAATAACACATAACACAAGATATGATTATGGGGAAACCTTGATCAGAGGAAAACCTCGGTGGGAATTAGTACCCACAAATGATTGTACTAGTCTAATGAACTTGTTAGAGTTCCTTTTCCCTATTAGGAGAAATCTTTATAGTGCAAGTACAATGACCCTATTAGGAGTCTTTACAAAACCCTATTAGAGGTGGTTGGCTCACTTCTAGAGCTCACTGCTCAATAGGATGAAGGCTACAACCTTCAGATAATAGATATACACTATATCAAAAGATGAACTGCCGTAATGACACTATTGTCTAATCAGTTCCTTTTATGTGCTAATAATTTTATCTCTTGAATAATTCTACTCATACTGATTTGTTCATATTGATCTTCTGAATATCTTCTCTGCTTATTTTCCATTCACACACCTAATACAAAAGTGCATGTCTAGTATATATACATGCTCGAATAGACGCGACCAAAAACAAGACCTTAGTCAGCCCAAAAACAACATACACAACACTTCCAAAAAAAATGGCTTAAGCATGTTTACATGAGTGTTAAAGACATATTTACAAACATATTACAATAGGCGCATGGCCATTACAAAATAAAATATTATACGCTAATCCAAAATTTGAAGTCGGCTTTATACTCTATTTTATGAACTGCTACTAGCTCTTGAACTTCCTGTAACTTATCCATATTGTCATACCGTACCATGCGTGTATAGACTAAGCTTAATTATATGTCATAAAGATTAAGTATGGAGGCGCATAGTTTGACTCGATCGTACGCACGTGCGCTGGTGTTCTGATCATCTGTCTATCTTTGTACTGCTCTGTTTTCTATAGCCAATTTTGATCTTCAAAGTTTACTGTTAAAACTTCATATGACTTTGTTGCCATAATGACAACACAAAATAAGTCATATACACCCTGAGTGTCAAATTTCCAACAATCTCCCCCTTTTTCATTAATGACAACAAAGGAATGTGGTCAAGTTACTTAATCTTGGACTTAACAACAAAAAACTGTACATCATAACTTTGGCTATATATATCATACTCCTTATATACATACACTACTCCCCCTTTGACATTAATGACAAAGGTGTCAAAATTTGTAAGTCTCTAGGTACTTACTCGGAGTACACATCTGGATACGCAATCTGAAGAGTCTTGATCTCTTGCTACCAAAATGCCTTCAGTGCATCAACAATCTGAAGATGGGCGCATAATGCATATGTGAGTTTCCCCATCTTTGTCAGATCCATGCAGGGGCCTTAATCATATGTGACAATTGTTTCATCTATCTGTTTTATGTTCTCATTCAAGATAACTAAGGAGAGTGCAAGTGCATTTCTTAGTTGTGTTTGCCTGGTCCTTATCTTGTTGATCTTTATATTGGCCTTTTCAATCTTGTCTATCTGCCCTTGATAGATGTTGTTGCAGATATTGATGTCTTGGGTGGATGTTTCAAATGATTTCCTTATGTTTTCAACCAATATGTCTACTTCCTCAATCTTCTTGATGTGCTTAGAGGTGAATTTGCCTCTGTCCATACAACTTGCTATCACTTTCTTGCCTTTTGCTGCTAACTCTTTTAGAATTGTTTGGCCAATTTTCAATGAGTTAAGATCTAATTGGAAGTTCTTTATCAATTCATCCAATCTTTCCCCTTTGTACTTCTCCTCTGCAGTTTTAGTAGCCGAATCTACTAAACTTGTGAAATTTGCTTTGAAGAAAGTCAATATGCTGTCAACATCATCCATTGACTAAATATTTGCCAATTTCTTATCTGCTGGTACTAAGTTATTCAGAATGTTTACTGACTCTAGAAAGAGAGGGTTTCTCATAACTTGTTTCTTTGGCTTTCTACATGGCTAATACATTGATTTTAATTAGGTCTTCTTCTCTCCAAGCATCTAGGTTTGCTGAGTCAAGGGTCAATCTTGACAACAATGATACTGATGGTTTGCTAGATGGAGTGAATATAGCATTTTGACTAACATCCATGCATTCAATTTTCACTGGGATCTCCATAGAGGATGATTCATTAGGTTCATCCTTTATTTCTTCATTTTGACCTATTGTTTCTTCTGTAGGAACTTTTTCTTGCTGCAAAGAAGTGTTATCAGTGCATACCTTCTTAGCTTCTTTAGTACTTACAAATGCTTCCCCAAACTTGTTTAAATCATTTTCTGAGGCTGGCATGGTGATATTAACATCATTTATCACAATGGTTTAATATGATTCCTTGACTGTATCAGAGGGTGATGTAACTTTGGACGCTGAATCTTGTGGACCTGTCATAGGCACATTTGGAATCACTGGTTTTTTATCCTGTTTGGGAGGGACTAGAGTCACTTTAGCTGTAGGTTCCATTGATGGATACATGTGTCTATCCAAAAACACTTTCTCAAATTCTCTTTCAGTCTCTTTTCCAACTAACTCATACTCTTTGTTCATAATGTGAAGAGTTCTTATTTTGGTTCTTAGATGAGGTTTTACCAAATCTAACAGAATTGCCTTCTCACCATGTGAGAAAATAGGGAGAAAACTATCTAATGTTTCTTCTCTAATCCTCATATCTTACTCTATTTCTTGTCTTTTCAATAGGTCTAATATGTTCCATACTTTGTCAGGAATGACTGTCTTGAGTTCCAGTACTGACCTTTTAAATTTGATCATATGGGAGATAATCATAGAATGTATCTCTGATTGATCTATCTCTTGGTACTTGTCATAAAAATTTGAAAATGAATCTAGTCTTCCTTCATTAATGATTCTATTCCTTAAGACTGTGAGATTAGGTCTGAATCCTACCTCAGGAGGGGCTTGAGTGTTCTTTGCTTTGCTCCTTGTTGTCTTTGAGGATGGGTGACCTGTGGGAACTTGCTTCCTTCTTCCGGTTATCTTGCTTGGTACTAATGGTGGAGAGGATTCCAAGTCAATAGTGGTTGAGGGCGTAGATGTACCTTCATCAGATTTCTTCTTCTTCTTCTTCTTCTTCTTCTTCTTCTTCTTCTTCTTGGGGATATCATCAAATTTTTCTATTTTCACTTATGTAGGAGTTTTCCTAAGTTCTTTTGAAATCTTAGCTTCCCTAGCTTTATCTAGGTCTTCTTGTGTGACCCCATGAACTTGTAGGATATTGGATGTAATCCTTGATGCCTTTCCTTTATTATCTACACTGTATAAGACATAATCAACTTGATTTGTCTTCTCTCTGTATGTGCCCCATATTGGCTCTTTTGGATCTTTAGGCGCAGACAAAAGAAATTGTGCATATCCTTCCAACACATGTTTTTCAACTTCATAACCAAGTGGATGAATCCATTTGGTTCTTGGCTCAACTGATTCCATGCAAGTACAGTCAGTTTTTACCATGAAGCATATGGTGTCCTTGTATTTCTCAACTATCTTTTCTGATATTCTGAACCTCTTCTGCATCTTGATCCTGAATGTTTTGATCTTCATGTCCATAGAATCCTTTACACTGCTTTCTGATGTAGCCTTTAATGAAATTTGGGACATAGTAGGTTTACTCCTGTCTAGGTAAAGATTAGAGACTTTACCAACAATGTGGAAGTATAGGTAGATAATCAAGGAGCCAAATCTGAATATTTTTCTCTTGTCATGCTTGATAGCTCTAATGTTCTCAATTAGTTGTGCGCACAATATATCCCAAAGATTATATTTTGTGTTATCTCTTGCCATCCTTATTGCTGCCAGAACAGTAGTTGCGGACACACTATTCAGTCTCCTTGCGTGCTAAAACTTACAACCAAGTATCATGGTGAGGATTTTGATGTCTTCTTCCACAATGGGATCAACAGTCATCCCGCGCCTATCACTTCTAGATAAGCATGCTTTCTCAACCTGTTTCTTTACATCCTTTCCAGTAGGAAGAACAAGTCCAAACTTGGAGAGTCTAGTCATCTCATGAATGAGGTCGGCAGTAATGCAGATAGGAACTTCACCAATCCAATACAGATCATCATGTATCCTACTAAGTAGAATTTTAACCCATTCTAGTTCATAGAAATCAAGCCCATTTGTGTACTAAAAAATAGGGTTATCAATGAGATGCGTGTATTTATCCTTGAATGAGTAATCTGGTTTCATCATTATGCCATGAGCATGGTTATGCTATTGTTGCCAACAAACTCCTTCTTATAGTAAATGTAAGCGTGTATGTCCTCTACATGCACGAATCCTAGTGGAGTCTTGGATAATGCCCCTTCTACATCATCTATCACAGACTTGAATGGATGCTTCTTAAACACATATCTCTTTTTCTCAGAGATGTCAAACACTGTAGGAGTAGCCATTATTTACTTGTAACTTGCTTAAGTACGGTTTCAAAGAGATTTTGAAATGATGTGTCCGCTAGGGTTCTGTTTCAACTTTGATTTGCCTTGCTAACCAACCAAAAATTATATTTTGATGCTTTGATGCTAAATTATCATGTGCTCTTCAACTTCTTCAATCTCAAATGCAAAAGTGAAGATAAAAGATCTTTTACTGACTTATAAAGAGTTTCTACATTTAATGCTTGATCTCGTAATGCGGTTTATTATGAGAATTTCAATCTTTGTTATTGTTAAAGTACAAGCTATGTGTCCATGCATGCTTCCTCTATTTGTCATCAATTACATGAATCCATAGGTGCATACTTAGAGGTGAGTATACCATCCGCGTGGGGGTTTAGACCTAGATCATAGCTCCCCCTAAGACCATGAGGGTCAACTAACCAGAAGTAGAAGTTGCATCCACTGTGGATGCATCTACTACCTTGTTAACATCATCATCTTTCTTTAATTCAACCCATATTTTACCTGAATCTTTTGTAGCTTTTACAAACTTGACTTCACCAAATTCTTCAAATAATGATTCTTTAGGCTTTTCTTGGTTTTTGAGTTTTTGACCTGCAAAACCTTGAGATATGTCCTGCTTTGCATGAGTGACAAATGATTGGAGGTCTATTGATATTGTTTATCATATTGCACTGCTTGGCTGTGTGTCTATTATAATTACATATTTGACATGTAATGTTCTAATAGTTTCTCTGAGGTTGATTTCTCTGATTGTATTGATTCAAATTTCTTTGGTTCTGCTGTGATTGATTTCTTTGACTTGTTTTGCAATGAATAGCCCTATGAACAAATTTATTACAGGAATAACAATACCCATTGAAAGGTCTTACCTCTTTACAATCTCTTGCCAAGTGTCCATACTTGTTACAAGCATAAAAAGTTTGGTTAATTGGCTTGTGTTCATCTTTAGGAAGTTGTGTATTACCCTCTGCAAGATTCTCATTTTTCTTTGCTTCTGTGGTTTCTTCTTGTGCTTTCTTTATTTCTTGCATTGCATTGTTTTCAATTTGAGCTACACTGTATCCAACACCAGTAGTATCACCTTTTATATTTTGTGCATAAAGTTGTGATTGAATTAGATCAGAACTTGTGTGTAATTTCTCAATTTTATCTTTTTCTTCTGTTAGTTCAGATTCTATCTTTTTCTTGATTTTTCCAACTTCAAGATCTTCATATTTGCTTGCATAAGTTCTTCATCTAATTGTTTACTTTCTTTGGTCTTTTCTTCAATAGATGTTAGGCTATGTTTAAGCTGTTCATTCAGATCTTCAATCTTGTCCTTCAAAGACATGTTCTCTTCATTCAACTTTTTGACCATTTTTCCCAAATCATTTGTAGAGCAATCTTTCAGATCTTTTCTTAATTTTTTGATAAGCATTTGGGAGCCATCAAATTTTAGTTTAAGTTCTTCATTTTATTTTTCAGATTTGTCAAGATCATCAAGGGCTGCTTCAATATTATTTTTCAGATGTTTCTCTACTATTGAATCCATGATCTCCTCAAGTGGTTAAAATTTCTTTCAGAGGACCAGAGCTCTGATACCAATTGTTAGAAACATTGAGAGGGGGGGGGGGGGGCTGAATCAGTGTTTGTCTACTTATCTTTATTTTAAAAATTTGAAACTAAATCAAATAGATAACAATTGAAGAATAACACAATAACACATAACACAAGATATGATTATGGGGAAACCTTGATCAGAGGAAAACGCTGGTGGGAATTAGTACCCACAAATGATTGTACTAGTCTAATGAACCTGTTAGAGTTCCTTTGCCTTGTTAGGAGAAGTCTTTAGAATGCAAGCACAATGACCCTATTAGGAGTCTTTACAAAACCTTGTTAGAGGTGGTTGGATCACTGCCATAGCTCACTGCTCAATAGGATGAAGGCTACAACCTTCAGATAATAGATATACACTGTATCAAAAGATGAACTGCTGTAATGACACTGTTGTCTGATCAGTTCCTTTTATGCGCTGATACTTTTATCTCTTGAAGACTTATACTTCATACTAATTTGTTCATATTGATCTTCTGAATATCTTCTCTACTTATTTTCCATTCACACACCTAATACAAAAGTGCATGTCTAGTATATATACATGCCTGAATACACGCGACCAAAAACAAGACCTTAGTCGACCCAAAAAACAACATACACAACACTTCCAAAAAAATTGTCTTAAGCGTGTTTACATGAGTGTTAAAGACATATTTACAAACATATTACAATAGGCGCATGCCCATTACAAAATAAAATATTATACGCTAATCCAAAATCTGAAGTTGACTTCATACTCTATTTTTTGAACTGCTAGTGGCTCTTGAACTTCCTGTAACTTCTCCGTACTGTCATACCGTACCATGCGTGTATAGACTAAGATTAATTACATGTCATAAAGCTTAAGTATGGAGGTGCATAGTCTGACTCGATCGTACACATGTGCGCTGGTGTTCTGATAAACTGTCTATCTCTGTACTGCTCTGTTTTCTATACTTAGCCAATTTTGATCTTCAAATTTTACTATCAAAACTTCATATGACTTTGTTGCCATAATGAAAACACAAAATAAGTCATATACACCCTGAGTGTCAACTTGCCAACATTTACTACATTAGGTATAGATGTAGATAAGGTAGATGTAAATGTGGTTTCATCGACCCACCAAAAGTATTGACATCCACTATTTCCTTGTAATACCAAATCTACATCAGTTCTTCCTAAAATGATTCGTTGTCACATTATTTTTAAACATAAAATACATTTCCATTAGCGACCTTTTTCCTATTTTGGCAACCCCAAAATTGACGCCCAGGATTACTTGTTTTGCATGAAATATTCAACACCCAAGGGCTAACACCACATTGACACATAGGCACATTGACAGAAGTCATCGACAAATATTGCATTATCATTCCAACATATCATTTTGTTTAGTTAATTATTTTGTTCATTCATACTAATTATAATTGCAATAAAAAGCAACATACTAATGTAGACAACATCTAAAATCAGATTGCAACATGACTATTGTCAATCACAGTACAAAATGAAAATGCTTCGTATTTGATGATATAATGAATCTGAACAACATGTAAATGCAAAGTCCTAATTGTACATTATAGAAGCCATATGCATATTTGTGATTGGGACTTTTAGTCCTTACCGCACATTGAAATGTATGTAAAGGAATCTATAGTTGGGGGCATGTCAAATTGTGATATTATTACCATGATTCAAGTGTATAGTTTTTTGAGTCAAACTCATTGACCCATGTTTCATGAGTAGTATTCCATCCATGAGTTTGACATTCACAAATTGCCTCATGTCAGTTGTAGTTAACAAACTAATGTCACGAAAATCATTGATGGGTCAACAATTGCTCTCATTACTTCTTCTCCACTTGAAACAATTGGGAGTACCCGAGAAAGACGAGTCAACCCTACTATACCCTTTTTCGTGTCCACTTCCTTTGTGGCTAATTTCTTCTTTGCTATCTCCATTGCTCTACATGCTTCATCCATGTTATATTCCTCACTCGAAAAGAGTATATTAGAGTGGACTCACTTTCCCAGGTACTCCCAATTGTATGAAGTGGAGTTGAACCTTGTCTCACCTACACTCTTGCGAGCAACAACTTTCAAGTCATTGTCGATACATCAACAATTTTCATGACATTAGTTTGTTAAATGTCGTTGACATGAGGTAAATTGTGCATGTCAAATGCATGGATGAAACATGGGTCAATGAGTTTGACTAAAAAAACTATACACTTGAATCTTGATAGCAATATCACAAGATAATGAATTTTTTTGATGAAAATTTAATGGGAGATGTAGTCGGGTATAAAAACATCAACTACATATAAGATGGACATGAAAAAACAATTACTAAATAAACATGCAAAAACATCTGATCATATTATAAATTAAAAAAAATATAGCATATCCTTGTTCAATACATTGAATAAAGAAAGAATACCATCAAAATATTAAATGGACATTGGGACACAACAACTTGTGAAATGTTTTTATCAAGCACAACAACTTTAGCAGTTAATCGAACATGGAACATTCATAAGCTACAATTGAGAATATTCTCATTACAAGAGAGGGGTCAATGAATAAAACTGATAAGGTTCAAAGTAACAATGAAGTTATAGCACAAAGGTAATAAAAATGAGGACAATATTGCACTTTTATATTTTGAAACAGTTTGGAACACATATATGTAAATATTAGAGGATAACGCTGAGAGTTACATATCAAATTAGTGAAACAAAAAGAGCTCCAGCTTAGTTCTAACCAAATTAAATTGGTTGATACAAGAAAATTATTTATTTAGTTAATGTAGTTCAAAGTAGGTAGCATTAAGTGGCCACAAAATGTTAATGTGATAACTGTGATGGTTTATGGTCAACAATTTTCAAAATGCCCATATCATTCAAAATCTTTTATTGCACGAAAAAATGACAAAACTGGTTTCAACCATAAAATCTTTTATACATCAACAATGTTCTGTGTGAAGTGTATTGACCTTGGAGGTCTTAAAGTTAGATAAATTACTTATTTTTCTAAATAGTTGCTTCTTCTAGGTATTTGTTGAAAGAAATATTTAAATATATGTAATACATCAGTAAGAATCTAGTGAGAACCTCATCAATTAAGGGGCCTATTGTTTTCTCTATAACCACAATATGTGACAGCATGGGAAGTGTTAAAATACATATAAAAAGCAAATAGCTTTCACTGTTGCTAATGCTTTGTACCCACCCAACAAAATCAAGATTGGGCTCAACTTCTCATCTAATAGATGACCCCTTAGAGAAAAGAGAACTCAAATTGGTCCATTGGGGCATGAGTTTTCCAGTCCATGTTTGATAAGCAAGAGTTCCTAGAAAAAAATTGTATGGTTTTGGAATCAGTATTTCAGATTGCAGTCAGCAGTCCATTATTAGGAAGAGAAAAGTGCAAATATGAATCACAGACAAAATATTATAAGAGGATCAAGTGGGCTTCAAAGCAGAAAACAAGGAACAAGATATGGGGGGTGCAATCATAAACATTAATTCAAAAAACATACATCATTTTTCCAGAAACTATTGCATAGTATAACAAATTGTTGTTCAAGTTGTATACATAATAAAGACTTGTCAACTTCACTTGACATATGCCTTAGAAGTACCATAGGCTACCCTAACAGTCATACAGACTAGATGTCATAAACCACTCTAAAAAAATTGCATATGGGTCATAATGGTTCATCTTTGTGAAGCATTCACAAATGAGTTTCCGCTTATATACTCGGGAGTTAGAAAACAAGCCATAGAAAGTCAAAATGGCAACAGAGATCCACATACTGGTCTTACTCCATGCTCATATTGGGGTGAGGGTCGAAACACTTTCTTTACAAACCGTGCCCTTAAGGATTGATTGTAGGATATGAAGAAAATAGGTCTATTAAAAAGACATACAAATTAACAGAAAAAGTATACAAATTAATGGATGATCTCCAAAACATAGTAGTATTTGGAGATACCAGTATTTAGACATCGAACAATGATGAAACCATTCCTCCCGCCCGCGATCTGCCTAAAAAAAAATGAAGTGAGTTCATTCACTTTTTTTTTCTATTTTTTTTTAATGTCCTGATTTGGTTGAAATTTCTACAATAAACTTAACTGAAGTCAAAATTTCAACCTTTTCGGGACATAAAAAATAAAAAACTGAACATCACAAGCCAAAATGGCCTTTGGTCAAAATGAGGCCCAAATGTATTAGTGACGCCTCAATCACGTTAGAGGAGACTGATCTATAATCTGAGTGGATCACTAAGGCTACAGATCCTATCTTATTGACGATAACCTTGTGTGGATTGACTAGGCAGATAGAGAGGTTGAGGTTGTAGCCATGGTAGGGGAGGATAGAGCACAATTAGAAAAAGGCACATGCACAACTGATGTTGGTCAAGGTGACATTTCACAGGGATAGAATATGGCTGTTCATTCATCCATGACCTACCTTAGACGCCTTTGTAGGATGGATGTAGGCTCCTCTAAGGCTGAACCATAGACTTGTTTTTGTTTTTATATATGTTCGGAACATTTGATGTCTTGGATTTCATATTCTATGATTTTTATACACATTTGACAATACTTATAATTTTGTATATCTAAGTTTTCTATTTCCTTCAGCTAGAATTTGTGTTTATACTTATGTGATTGATCATTATATACTTGTGTATGTGATCAATTTAGCTTCTATTTGATGATTTTATTGTGTCTTTACGCTTTATTCAATAAAGGGTGCATGAAATGAGTTTTAAATCCTTAAAAATCTTTAAATTTCTTGGGTTTTCTCACTTTGCCAAGTCTGAGTCTTGAGTTGGGCTAGCCTTGCCGAGTCTGCGCCAAGTCCGAGTCTAGAAACTTTGGTTCAAAGTAGCTTCTATTTGGGGAGATTATTGTGTCTTTAAGGTTTATTTAATAAAGGATGCATGAAATAACTTTTTTATCCTTAAAAATCTTTAAATTTCTTGGGGTTATCATTGCAATGAGTCAGAGCGCCGAGCTGGAGTCCGAGCCAAAAATCAGCTTGCCAAATCCAAGCCAGGTTTAGGTTTTGTAAGGTTTTGTAACACTATTTCTAAATAAAATGATACACCTTGACTTTAAGAACAGAGCATAGCTTCACTGTACTTTCAGACTATAAGACAACTACCATAATAAACTATTAAAAAATTAATTAAAACTAAAAGCTATTACTACACTTTTACTTCCATTGGTTGCTTCATGAAATGCTGTAATTCTTTGATCTATCCAAGCCCTTTCTTCACCTCTTACACAATCTACTCTATTTTTCAGAGCCTTTCTTATTGGTAGCTCAATAATAAATCAATTGTAGGTGAAGCGGAACATTATCTCTTATTCCAACATCAACAAGTAGACCGTCATCTTTGACCCACTTATGTGAATTAGCATATTTAAGGTCCTTTACAATAGAAGCAAACCCACGAGTGAGAAGAATAATATGGGATGGAAATGGGGAAGAATATCCGGCGGAGCGTATACTCATCCTCAATCTGAAATGAGACGCAGCTCAGGAAGCCCAGACCATTTTGGTTGATCTTCAACACCACCACCTCCAATCCTTAAAATCTCTTTACCTAAATACAAATTTCCAACTCACCTCACCTTCCCAAATCGTAACCCCTTTCTAATTTAGTTTCATTTGTTTCTTCTAGCATTAAGCTCAATGCTAGGCAAAGGATAGCGGCATTTATCTCAGGCTTAACCAATTCGGTCGGTCTCTGAGCCTCTTTTCTCTACCAATGACATTAATGTTTTTTCACAACTTTGCAAAAATGAGACTATTGAGACTCAAACTTCAGATGCCCAACAATACTTTGTATGCTTTGATCTTAGCTACACGTGTAAGCTTGTGTATACTTTCACATATTTCTCTTCAAGGGTATGCAAATGGAATTTTATAAAGATCTCAATAAATTCTCCAGCAGGAAAAAGACGCACAAAAAGTGTCACAATCCTTCTAGAAAGGAGATATAAAGCTTGCAATACAAATAATACAAGCATTGACAAAAGCTTTGCCACCTGATCGACTAGATGAATGGTCCCTGCATGACCTTCTGCTCTAACCCTAAGATTTTTGCAAAGGAGGCAAAATTTAAATTTTTTTGTGATAAGATTAGATACTAGGAAAATGTTAATAAGCAAAAACTACATCGATGACATCATCAGATACAATGCACTATGATATGGACATTAAAAATGCCAATATTCTCTCCTTATCTTAGGCACAAACAATGATCTGCTCTGATAACATATTGATTTTGAGAGCACAGAAAAAAATGTTACTCAATCAAACGAGTTACATATTTATAGGATTCACAAATCCTATTTTAGAGGAAACAAAAATGAACAACTAATATTTCATAATAGTCCACAAACCTATAACAAACTATATGAACATTAACAATTATATCAACACTCCCTACCTGCAATGAACTAGGCATTATTGGTAGCATTGAGAGCTATTCGATGTATGGAAACCAGCAACACCTGTAGAGCATGCTTGTAGTTCCTGTGAAGATAAGTGAAGCCAAATAGAATATGATGGGTAATAAGTACACATTTAGTGTAGTCCAAGAGGAGGTAGGTTCAGGTATTGTTGCAGTAGAAGATACTAAGAAGAATGTCAATTTTTGAAACTATGTAGGTGAAGGGAAATGAGAGGTACTGTTACATAAGTACTTAGAGAAAGTTCTAGAGGATGCTATGTTTTAGCATTTTCCCTGACCTTGTCAGAGAAAAGGCTAATTAACGAGGATCAAACAAACCCTCCTACACTTCGAGCTCATAGGCTCAGGTGGGTGTACCTATTGGATTCACTTCTTTCAGTGAATCATGAGATGGATTCCTGCCCATCACACTTGATATAATAATCATTCAC
>MU226218.1:1819534-1866913 GCA_018584345.1 Thuja plicata
CAAATATTCCTATTTCTATTTCTCCATCTTCTATCCCTAGTTCTTCCCACATTTATGATGGGGCTCAAGCTAGGATTCATGATAATGATGTTCGAGAATTCTTTCATTTACCTTCCCCTCCCTATCCCATCCATGGTGATATTAAATGTAAAAACAAAGAAACCTCTTCTAATCCTATCATTCCACCATACACAAAATTTTCTCATGAACACCATAATCAATCTCCTCCTATCGAAGCTTTGCAAGATATATACACTACCGGATATACTATGGTGGATAAACAAGGCTATAAAGGTTTAGGGCTTGGTATCAATGAACAAGCCATTAAAAACCTGATTCATTCATCTCCTAAACAAGATATGCATGGTATAGGTTTCCCACCTCCTCCAATCAAGATAGTGGATCTTAACCATCATCCTCCTCTTCATGTTCTTCTTCCAACACCTTCTTTAGATCATCCTGATACACCTCAAGATGTGGCTAAGAAAGTGTATGTTCAATTAATGAATTCTAAGAAAGAAATCTTTAAACCTATTCCAAAAAATGCTCTCTCTAAATACAGATGTCCTTTTCATTATAGCAATACACATTTAATTTTAGATTGTGTGCATTTTAAATTATATGTTAGAGAAAGAGCTGCCTTGGGAATTATATCTCATTCCCGGGCAATATTACAATTTCTTCATAATTTTGATATAGGGCATTCCCCTCGTTCTTCTATAAGTTAGATCATATTTCTCCTCTTGTCTCTTAACTGGGGGCAAGAGGTATTTTATTCCAGTCTTCTAGGATCCATTTTTCTCTTAGCATGTATTTTGTTTTGAGTTTAATTGGTTATTCTTTCTATATGCTATCCTTTTTATTATTATTATACATACTTTCTTCAGTTATAATCATTCATGATATATTTTCTAGGACATTTTTTTTGTAAAGATATCTCTTTTTCTATAACATCTCTTGATATAATTTGATATATTCCTTTCTTTCATCCTTGGGGGACAAGGTATTTTCCTTCTTCCTCTATCTAAGGATATACTTTCCTTAGCTTAGTGACATTTGTTTATCATACACCATTATTTTATTATAAAGATTTATGTTTTGGCTATGGATACCCTCTTATATGGGAGGTGATTGTCCTAGGTCATCAACTCTTCTTTATTTTGCAAATTATTTTCTTTATAAACTCTTTCCCTTTCTTTGGTTAGAGTTTGACTCCATTTCGAGATTCCTCTTCTTCTTCATCGCAGGGGGCTTGATGATCGAATCTTGGGTCTCTCTTTTTTACAAGATGACATTTTATCCTAAGCACTCCTCTATGGTGGGGGTCTTGGTGATCAGATCTCTTCCTCTGTGAGGATCCTTTTTCCATATGTGACATATCCATTTCACGATTATCTATGCTCTTATAAGTAAGGGTTAATACTCTTTGCTAAGGATATAGTGTATATTGTTGTTAAGCTAGATAACTCCTTACCTTGTGAAGTAGGTATCCTCTTTCTCTTCCTTATCCTTCCTAGTGGGTAGCCATGATAAGGAGGGGGAATATATATAGGGTCTCCCTTATACTATTTTTTAAATATACACATCTTACAATATGCTAAATCCTCGGAAGGTAACACACAAGTTTCTAAATCCTGAAGAGACACATTTTTTATTTTTTATTTTTTTTTGCTAAATCCTTGGAAGGTAATGCACATAAGTTGCTAAATCCTGAAGAGATACACATTTTTAATTTTACAATATGCTAAATCCTTGGAAGGTAACACACATAATTTGCTAAATCCTAAAAAGATACACATTTTACATATTCCATAGTGATACAAGAATGTGGATCTATGGATATGTCAAAAGTCGTCAGAAGACACATTACAATTACAAAGCACAGTTTATGGGTGAACCTGTTGGGGTCTCCCTCCTTGGTGATTCATGGTAAGGTGGGAATCTTACTAGGTGAGGTAATCACTATCTCTTTTCTCTCTTTCGCTTCCATGCTAGTAGGATTAGATCATGAAGCTATGTTATCTATAGTGTTTCTCTTGTCTTACTTATGTAATCATGTATGTTTTCTATGATTAATTGCTCTTTACTTCCATATCTTTATGCATGTATGTTGAGTTAGAATCCTTGGTATGGGGTCTCATATCCTTGACTTAGTGATGTTCTACCTCGTTGTGATCCACCAGATTCTTTCTTCAAACTTTACTGCGAGTATGTTCGATTTCCATACTCCCGCTAAAGTGGGGGCTTAATGTATTGTATTAAAATGGAAGCACTTCCATGTTAAGAACATTTAGCCCTCCTTAGGGGGTGTTTTTGATGACCATCATAGTGTCCCCTCATTTCTGCATCCTCTCTCACTTCTATGTCTATTTAGGACCCTGATTGGGCCTCTCCGAGCACCTTCCATCCCAACTGGCATGTTTTCTAGGGGCCCTAACTCCCTGGGTCAAGGTAAACCTCAACCTTGACCTAGGTTAAGGAAAACCTCAACCTTGAACTAGGTTAAGGATGACCTCAACCTTGACCTGGGCCCCCCTTTTAAATCTAGAAGTCAATCGACTGTCGGAGGTCATCAAAAATTCATTTCCCACTTTCAGGTCGACTATTTTGGGTTTTGAAGCGACGATTCTTAAATAATACTTAATATAGTTCCTCTTCTAGGGGCATGGGTCTAATTAGAATTTAATTCTCCTATGTTGGCCTCTCTAGAATATTTTTCCCTAGTTTCATATAAAAGGAAGTTTTCTCCTCTTATTTTATCTAAGTTAAGTAAGGCTAAGCACTAAGTCTCTCTAACCACAAGATCCATCAACTAAGTGAAATCAAGAAAGAAGTCATGAAGACAAAATTTCAAGCATCCATTGTTCTACATGCTTTCAATCTTTCAAAGTTTTGAAGTCTTCCTCTCAAGCATTCAAGTTCTCCATTGAAGATCAAGAATTCAAGCTTTCAAGCCTTTGAAGGGATTTGGTTCAAGAATTCAAGATTCATCATTCAAACCCTAGATCTCTCCATCATGGTGGTGTGATCTTCCTTCAACATCCTTTGTGCATCCTCAAACATTCATTCATTCTCTCTTCAAGGTGGATTCCAATCATATAATCATGGAGGTTTATAGTTTCTAATTGAGTCCAAGCTTTCATATTTACATACTTATTTATATTTAAAATACAATTGCATATCTATTGAATTTCATAGCTTCATTATTAGATTTACTTCTACTACTTGCTAGCATTCTTTATTTCAATTATTGATTTCAAGGTTAATTCCTAAATTGGGGTTTGACTAAGGCAAACCCCTCCCCCCAACTAACAAACCATTTTTCTCTTAGGTACAGGTTCGGAACAGCGGATCAAAACAGAGATTCAGATACCCTTTTTGGAAAAATTTTGGGATCCAAAAACATAATTTCAGTCAGAGACTTTTTAGGTCAGTTTTGCCCTAGGGCACAATCGGAAATTCTAGGTCAATGGTGACATTGACTTGAGGGTACAAATCAGAACTGTGTCAGAATGGAAAAATATTTATGTGTTTTGTTCATCTCTACGTTTCTATTCCATATCCGATCTCAGATTTTTCAAAAACTCAACACAGGATTCAGAAAACAACATTCTTTAGATCTGCAACATTTCAAGGTTAATACTTTTCTCATATTCATTTCAATTAAAGTTATTAAATCTATCACACACACTCCTTTCTATAAAATGAGAATTATGGTTTCTCTCTTTAATCCATATCCTTAATAGGTTGATTCACTTATGTATTGATCCTTTCTTTAGGGTTAATCAATTTGGATCTTTCCTTTGAGAAATTTAGGATTAAAAGAACAATCCTACCCTCCTCACACATATTCATATACACATCTATAATCATCCATAAAAAAAATTCTTCAATGTAAGATCTCTTATGTTACACTTTGGCCACCCTACATTTTTTAGATCTTACAATAGTGAAAGTGATAGTGATGACCAGAACTTGATGAGATTGAAGCACTAATGGCTAGAAGCTTGCAGAGAGGAAAAGGTAGATACAAATTTAAATTACCATTGACATGTTTTAATTGTAAAGAGATTGGACACTCTGCTGCTAGATGTCCTAACAAAAGAAAAGAAGACATAAATAGTGACAGATCATATGAAAAGAAGTTTGACAGAGGTGATGACAGAGATTACTGAAGCAACCAAAAATATGAAAGAATAGACAACCGTGACTACAAGGAAAAAGGAAAGAAAGATTATTACTTGGCTGAGAATACTGACGCCAAATCTGATGAAGATATTGAGGTGGTATTTTTTGCTATGAAGGATGATTCAGACAAAGAGGAAAGGTATGTTGAGACTGTACTCATATCTAAGGTTAGTAAAAATGATGTCTGGATTATTGATAGTGGCTATACTCACCACATGACTGGAGATAAGGAAAAGTTTGAAACTTTTGAGTATTATAATGGTGGGTCAGTAAGAATGGGTAATGACTCAACTTGTCCAGTTGAAGGTAAAGGAACCATAATGTTGAAAAATCTGATCAGATGTGAAAATGGATACTGGGTAAAAGGACTTAACTATAATTTATTGAGTGTTTCATATTTGAATAACACAGGTCACCGAGTTGCATTTGAGAAAAAAAAGGAAAAAGATCTTTAATGAATCGGGAAGGTTGATTCAAACTGGTGAACAGACAAAAGGTAACCTATTCTATCTTGATGCTATTAATACCACTTGTTTAATGTCTAGAAACGAAGACATGGTTGTGGCATAAGAGGTTATGTCATGTGAATTTTGACAACATGATTAGGATAAGAAATAAAAGTAAAGTAAGAGGCTTACCAAGCATGTCAAATCCTAACCATGTCATGTGTAAGAATTGTCAAAAAGGTAAAATGAAAAATTCTAGTTTCAAGAGAAAAACCTACACATATAATGTCATTCTAGAATTAGTCCATACTGATCTATGTGGACCAATGAGAACAAAGAGTTACTATGGTGATAGATACTTCATTCTCTTTGTTGATGATTATTCTAGAATGATGATAGTTATGTTCCTAAAAGAGAAATTAGAAGCATTCAAGATGTTTAAATGGTATAAAGCTATTGTAGAAAAACAAAGTGGTAAGGAACTAAAATGCTTAAGATCAGATAGAGGAGGAGAATTTATTTATAATGAATTCACTAACTTTTGTAATGAGCATGGAATTCTAAGACAAGTTTCTGCACCAAGAACACCACAACAAAATGGGATTATTGAAAGAAGGAACATATCCATTGTTGATTGTGCCAGAAAACTGATGATTGAAAAAGGCATCACTCAAACATTCTGGAGAGAAGTTGTCAGTATTGTTGTCTACACATTGAACAGGGTTCAATTGAAGAAAGACACCAATAAGACACCTTATGAGCTATGGTATGGATACACACCTAATGTAAGTTACTTCAGAAATTTTGGAAGTCAATTTTATATTTTGAAAGATGATAGAAATGGAAAGCTTGACTCCAAAGGTGAAGAAGGAATGTTTTTAGGGTATTCTACCAAAAGCAAGGCTTATAAATGTCTTAACAAATCCTCTAACAGAATAATTGAAAGTGTAAATGTTAGAGTAGATGAATTTGTAGAGAAAAATGATAAGGAAAGTAGATAAGAACTGAAAAAATACAACAGGTTTGTCTACATTGAAGAACTTGACACTCTGCCCGAGCAACAGTGTATCGCTCCCTAGCAACATAACAATGCACCCAAGCATCAGGCTGAAAACACCTAAAATTAGGAAATTGCTCAAAATGATGTCCTAAGCAATGGAGATCAGAATGAAGGTCAAGATGATGATCTAGATGATGAACAAAGAGCTGAAATGATACTTTCCAAGTATGTTAGAAGACACCATCCATAGAACCAAATCATAGGGGACAAGAAGGCTGGAATTAAAACAAGAAGTAAGTCACTAAACACTAGATGTTTAATTTGTGATTTTGAGCCTAAAAGAACATAACATGAACATTAGTACCTAGACCAAATGAAAATAATGTCATTGGTACCAAATGGATATTCAGAAACAAGCTGAATGAGAATGGAGAAGTCGCAAGGAACAAAAAAATATTAGTATGCAATAGGTATGCACAAGAAGAAGGTATTGACTATGGAGAAACCTTTGCACCCATTTCTAGACTAGAAGGAATCAGAATTCTACTTGATTATGTTGCATTCAAAGGATTCAAGGTATACCAAATGGATGTCAAATCTGCATTTCTGAATGGAATACTAGAAGAAGAGGTATACATTAAACAACCATAAGGGTTTGTTGATCCTAACAAGAGAAACATGGTTTGTAGACTACACAAATCCTTGTATGGATTGAAACAAGCACCTAGAGCATGGTATGAAAGAATTCACTCCTACCTCATAAGTATTGGATTTGTAAGAACTAGTGAAAACAACAATCTATATTTAAAAGAAGATATTGATGGTAATATTTTGATTGCTGAAATATTTGTTGATGATATCATATTTGGTGGCAATGATATGTTATGCAAATAATTTGCTAATGAAATGAGAAAAGAGTATGAAATGTCAATGTTTGGGGAGATCAAGTTCTTTCTTGGTCTACATTTTCTTCAACAGGATGCAGGCATCTATATCACACAATCCAAATACATCAAGGAAATGGTGAAGATATTCAAGATAGAATATTCCAAGCCAGTTGGAACACCTATGGAAACCGGATGCAAGTTGACAAAGGAAGACAAGTCAACCAAGGTAAATTAGGCCATATATAGATCTATGATTGGAAAACTCATGTATGTTGTTCATACTAGACCAGATATAGCACATACAGTTGGAATAGTTGCAAGATTCTCTGATAATCCCAAGGAATCACACATGACTGCTGTCAAAAGAATTCTGAGATATCTAAAGAATACTGAGGACTCTGGCTTATGGTATAAAAGAGAAGGAAAATTTGAGCTTCAAGTCTATACAGATGCTGATTGGATTGGAAACTTAGATGACAGGAAGAGCACAACACGAGGAGAATTCTTCATGGGTGATAGACTTGTCACATGGATAAGAAAGAAGCAAGGATGCATCTCAAAATCTACTACAAAAGTAGAATATGTGGTTGTTGCTGCAAATTGCTCTAACATTGCATGGATCAAACAATTACTGGAAGGTATTAATATGAAAATTCTTGAACCATTGATTATCTATTATGATAATACCAGTGCAATAAACAAATCAAAGAACCATGCTAAGACAAAGCATATTGCTATAAAGTATCATTACTTAAGAGAACAAGTGTAAGAGAAAGAGGTAATAATAGAATATTTTCAATCCAAGGAACAATTAGCAGACATATCCACAAAGCCATTGTCTAAAGATACATTTGAGTACCTAAGAAAGAGACTAGGGGTCCAACCCTTGTCTATTAGTCACTAAAATGACTAGGAGGCTGCATCAGCCTACACATAATTAGAAGATCATTCATGTTGATGCAAGCAAAGAGATGAACTACAAAGATACATCAGTGCACACAAAGGTACTTATCTGCACCGAACACCAAAGTCATTGTATTGTTGATGGAAAGGGAAATTCAAGGGGTATATTATAAAAAGGAAGAAGGATATAGTTTGGAATTGTTGTCAAAGGGAGAGAGATTAAATATCCATATGAAATATCCATCATGATCATCCAAAGGGAGAAAATTATTTTAAGGGAGAGATGACTCAAAGGGAGAAAGTATATTATCTATTTCTGTCAAAGGATAAAGAGATATGAATAGCATTATTAAGGAGAGAAATAGTCAAAGGGAGAGAAAACGTTAGAGAAGAGATTCTTCAATAAAGGGAGAGATAGAATCATAAGTTGCTACATCTATCTAGTGAAGGGAATAAAGAATGAAGAAAATACTCTGCAAGAAACAAATCTAAGCTAGAAGAGCTTACCGAGAGCCAAATATTTGTATGGGTTATAGAACAATAAGTTTGGTAGATAGATGAACTACAACTGATATATTTCATATTACATTAGTAGTAATGTAGTATGTTGCCATCAATGCCAAAGGGAGAGATTGATGAACTATAACTGATTGAATATTTGAAAATGTTAAGTTGATGATCACTGAGCTGCAGAAAGTTAATGCAAGACATTAAATCAGTGGGTAAAAGCACAATAAACTGTCACCTTTTAGGCTAACTTATCAGCACAACTGAATTTTAGTATTTCTAACTAAAAATTAATTTTGGTCAAACATATAGTCTATCTAGATTTATTCTAGCTAAGTTAGATAAGTTCTTTAACTTTTCCAATTGGAAATGTCTATTAAATGTATGTTTCATACCACTTTAAATCCAATTACCATAGAAATAAAATTATTTCAAAAAAAGTGATGTTTCAATAACTCCTAGTCTTTTTAATGATATTTTAAAAAAAATACAAAAATACCCTTTTGTAGAGATCAGAGTCAAGAATATCCTCATATAGATTGTATAGCATTTTAATTAGACATGGTCTATTTTAATTAACAAATATTGAAAGTAGGTATTTTAACAGTCAAGCAGTCGTTGATTCAGAAAATATAAAAAAATGATAAATCAATTCAAAAAAAATTTAAAATCATATAAAACACTAGACAAAAGAGTCCTCTTCAATAATATGTAATTTATTTGGTTTTTGGTATAGTTTTGATAGGGGAAAAGTGGCGGGAGACAAAAACTGTTGATTTAAGGTAAGTTCAACTTTGAAAACTTATAACAGGAAAACTATAGATCGAATACACTTCTTTCTTTTTTTCTGCACTAGATATAATGTTTTACTTATAATGATTTGGCGGGAAGTAAACTCCTTGATTTACAATATTTTTTAGGAAATGAAAAATAAACCTAAAAATTTCAAAAAACATATTAATTTTGGTTCAATTTTTTTTAAAACAATTATAGGCATATAATTCATCCTATGTCACACATTTTTTTAGTTTACATCATCTTCAAATTCTCATCAGAAATGTGACTTTTATGCCCTTGAAATTTTATAGTTTTGGTGTTGTTAACCTTTTCCTTTGTAAAAGGGTGACAAATTATTGTGTTTTTACCCCAGTTAATTTAGTGTAGTGTCATTGATATCAACTTGATGTAATATGATTGGTTATATATACATATTGTCAAAGACTTCCAAGAAACAAAAAGAGATAAAGGTTATGTTATCAGTAATGCATAAAAGTTCAGTATACACCAAGTGACAACAAACATCAACGGACAGTGCACCCCAATGGATAGAGAACCCTGAGAGAAGAGTCACAGTGATACCCCAACAAGAAACTCGAGAAAGCATTACCAAGCAGAAACTAAATGATACCTGAGTAGAACTGAATG
The DNA here is from genome assembly GCA_018584345.1 of Thuja plicata. Taxonomy (NCBI): domain Eukaryota; kingdom Viridiplantae; phylum Streptophyta; class Pinopsida; order Cupressales; family Cupressaceae; genus Thuja; species Thuja plicata. The sequence continues at coordinate 1,828,891 of MU226218.1, forward strand.
TCACAGTGTTACCCGATGGATCGACAACCCCAACGAATAGTAATGCTAAGGACAACTGAAGTCAAGACCGAGCAAACAAGGAGTTAAACACTGATAAGAAATAAAGTTTAGAAACGACAAAAGACTTAGCTAGAAAGAGCTAAATATGGAGTTAACTGGTTGATAACATTGTTTTCATCGAAAAGTTAAAAGCTATAGATAAGCTAGAAATTATAGCTAGTTTTAATCCTATTGTCAAGGAGAGATCAACGGGATAAAACTAAAGCAAGCTTTAAAGAAAGAATGGCGAGATTTGTGGATCATGTCAAGAACAAGAAAGACAAGGACTTAGAAATGATGAAATAATATCTATAAGAGAGACAAGCTAATTCATTATGAATTGGGGGAATAAAAGGATGCTAAAGAGAATACTGGTGAAGAAAATAAGTCTTCATTCATACCTGATCAATCAAACTGAAGAACAAAGCTAAAGATTTATGCAGACACTGAACAATAGAGAAGAAACAACATCACCAAGCAGAAAGAAGTGGAGAAAAGGAACATAAAGGAAACATTGATCAGAAAGGTATTATGAGCTTATAATAGATCTGAATATTTGCAAGTTTAAGTTGTATATATGAACAGATCATATAATGTTTCAGTTTAACCATTGCTTCATAAAATATCTTAACAGAGTGGGATTTAATTATCCTTTATATATTGAGATACATCCCAAGGAGTATCAAAAAGTTTCTCATGAAGATAGCATAGTGAAATGTCAGATATCAAGTGACAAACTATTATATTTAAATCCTCTAACAAGGTCACACTTAACAGTGTGTTTGTAACCTTTACAGGGTTGGCTCTTCACCGAGCTCACTTCCGAAGAGTGAAAATTTTGGGTTACTGGTCCCAAGTGGTTTTTCCCTTAACGGGGTTTCCATGTTAAAAATCCATGTGTCAAATGTGTTTATGGTTCATTACTTTAATGTTTTTCTTTACACATTACTAAAACAGGATTGACCAGTAAACACTTAGTTATTTACTGTATTTCGGTAAAGGCTAGACTGCTATTCGGTAAAGCTTAAGAATAAGGTTTAACAGTGGACTCCGAGCAGTAGTTATTTGATAAGATTATTTTAAGGCATACATCTTGTAGGCTTGAAGATAACTAGAGGCTTATAATTGTGGTACAAATTTTTTGGGTTGATTTATGGGATTAAATTTTAAGGCCACTGATTCGTCCACCCCTGTCAGTTATTCTAACAATATTTTCTTTCTTTCCTTTCTCATTTGGAGGGTTCACATTTGAGAGAAGAGGATTCAAAGTGGCACATGTTTTTTTTTACAATTTTTTTCTTTTCTGTTGACATTCACTGGTAGTATGATCCACTCAACATAATTGGAACAAATGTTAGAGAGAATGGGAACTCCGCAGGCAAATGTCAACATGAGAGTATGCCATTGATAGAAAAAAATAAAAACATGGAGTCCTAGGACGAGGTCAAAAAAGAGATGGAGAAATACACCACTGAAAATAATATTTGAATACAAGAATTGTCATCACAAATTATCTCATTGCACAAACATAAAGGAAAAGTGCAGCACAAGACATCCTACAATTTCTACAAGAAAGTTGTTCAACCATCTAGAAAAGCTACTCCAAAAGACCTAGTGGGTCAATGTAAACATGGTAATTGGACTCAAACCAAAATTTTTGATTTTTGAGAAATGGGGAAGAATCTCGATGAGCCAAAGACCTCTGTAGATCTTTATGAAGTGGAAGAGGATCGAATATTTAGTGATTTGTGGAATGAGGAGCATCCAGCTCAAGCATATCAAAGCGATGATCATCATCAAGATAATGAGTATGAGTTGGATTCTGTGAATCCCGCATCCATTGATATATATTCAATTTTTACTGGAGTTGATGTTTCCACAAAAGAAAAATATAGCAAAGGGGCAGAGATTATAGAAAAAATGGGATTTCTAGGTTGGGGTGGTCTAAGTCCCACAGGACAAGGGCCTTGGTTTCCACTTTCCACACCAGCTCCACCAAAACATGGTGAGACACTTGTCCTTGGAGGTTCATCAGAAAAAGGTAATACTCAATCTGATACCCTTGCACCTTCATTTTTTCTAGCTTCAAATCTAGTTCCACCTTTTCCAAGCACTCAGATTCAATCTGAATCAAGTGCCACTCCCAGTGGTGGGGATGACATGAGTAGTAATAGTAGTCTGAAAAGGACATTACCACTAGACATGAAATTAGTAGATCCAAGAGATCAAGGTAGTGTAAAGAAGAAAAATGTTATGACAACAATGCCAATGGTGTCTGTGAATGTGATTTCAACAATTGCCACACCTTCAGGACAAAACCCTCCAAATAGCCCAAATATTCCACTGGTAATGGGTCAGGGTGTTACTGTGTGTGGTAAAATGTGTGATCAATATTTGTAACCAAAAAATTCAATAAACCATTATATCCAAGGGTTAGTGAAAACATAAGATTCAAATCACTATCATAAAAACCCTATAAGCTAGCTTATTGCTTCCTAGTTGAAGCGAGTATGATTCTCTTAGGTGTCCATCAAACTAGACATAGAGAAATCGGTGACTTGACTACTCCAAAATAGAAGATTCAATGAAAATAAGATGAGCAAGATGCATAGACTTGCATACTTGGCTCTCAAAACTTAGAAAATGAAAGATGCAATGAACTATCAAGCTATGAATGATGTTGAGACTAAAATGTAAATGCAAGCTACTAAAGTAAGAACAATGCATCTACTATTAAGCTATGAAAGGAAACTAGAATTCTATTTAAACTTAGAAATGAAATGAACAATGCAAAAAATGCAAGAAACTACTATGAAATCAAAGGACTATGAATGCACTAATGAGCTCTAGAATGAAATATAACTCTACTCCAAATATTCTTTTTTTTTAGTGCACACCCATGTGTAACTGGGTTCACTTTTTGAACTTAGGAATTTTTTATTTATCCCAATGTTTTATTATTTTTAAGGTTTAGGATTTGATGATTGATGATTTGATTCAACAAGTTAGGATTAAAATTATATAAGAAAGATTGATTAAATGCTCAATAATTTAGAGTCTAGCGATAATGTCTTAGATTTAGGATTTATTAAGACCAATTATTTGAGAAAAGGGGGATATGGGTTTGCTAGACCATTTTTAGGTGATTAGATTTTCCCCTCTTTGACTAATGTGTGATCAATCTGGGAACACATTGGGAGCTTGATTAAAAATGGAAATAGCTTGATGTGAAGTGATGTAACTATCCCACAAATTAGAACTGATACTGCACTTGATCGAACGAAGATCGATTGGAGACTTGAAGATATTAGCTCCAGACTTGATTGAGAGAAGACTGACAGAGATTTTAATATATCAGCCCTGGATTTTATTGAGTGAAGACTGAAAAATATTTGAAGCTATCAGCTCCAGACTTGATTGAGCAAAGACTGACAGAGATTTGAAGATATCAGCTCTGGACTTGATTGAGCGAAGACTGATGGAGAGATCTAAGTATATCAACTCTAGGCTTTATTGAGAAAAGACTGGTGGAGAGATCTGAGTATATCAGCTTTGGGATTGATTGAGCAAAGACTTATAGAAGAGTCCAAGTATTTAGTTTGATGTGAAGCGATGAAACTAAATGTTCATCCTCCAAGCAGATTTACCGATTTAAGATTAAGTTTGAATGATGAACCAACCTGATGTGGTGCGATGAGTCTGATTTCTATTTGATTGATTGATGTGATAATTGACTTGATATGGATCCTAATAAATCCAATTACCATATTGAAGGGAGTTATCAGATTGATATGGTATGATGCGCAGTGATGAGAATCACTTGATTGATTTTTTATTTAAGTCAGGGCCTGATGTCCCTAGAGATTGAACTTGTTGATGTGAATCAAATTGTTGATATAATGGTGTTGCCCCCTTGGGAAAAAAATTGAAAGGAGGGGAGCCATGAGCCTTGATAGATTGAAAATCATTGAGATATTTGAGATGCAAGCTTGTTTGAAATTTAGTTGACCAAGTTTGACTTAAGTTGACTTTTTTGAATTGAAGAGGGAAATGCGAAAGAAGTTTGATCAAAATGAATCTTGAATCAAAATCTTGTGAGAAAGCATTAGCAATCAACCACATTTGTGAAAATAGGTAATATTGCATTTTTGAGGATCAAAACATTGCCTGATTTTGATTTCAGTCCTAAAAATGGATTAAGAGCAGTCTGATTAGCCAAGGGTGCAATTTTTGCATCCATATGAGTACTTTGAAAATTAGGTCAAAATTGATATATAAGGCTCAGAGGGGTCATTTTCAAATCATTTTCACCATCCCCTTTTGAATTTTGACAAGCTTCTCTGAGCGAAAATGGTTGTCCCGGTGTCAACTCATCAATTCAAGCACATGCGGAGGCATGGATGACCCAAAGATTATGCATCACCTGTAAGTAGTGAATAAACTTCATCCGTGTATGAAATTTTTTCCTATTTTAGTTAATTTTACATTGTTTTGCACATTTTTTGTAACAACCGCCGGTTTGTCATACGGGCTAGTGAAAGGGCTCGTACGACAATCTGTATAAAAATCATGTGTTGTTCGAGACCATTACTTTTATTGCACAGGGCATACCCACTTTTCACATGACAACCTTCTTCGTTTCCCATTTCATCATATGAAACCATTGCATTTGTCGTTTCAAGCTATTTTGTCGTCTAACCTTTATTCCTATGTCATATGAGCCTTGGGACTAGATTTGTCATTTTTAGCCTTTTGTCGTATGGGGATAGAGGCATTTTTCTCTTTATTCCATCATCCAATTGCATATTCACCTTTTTTGTTAGCTTCTTTGTGAGATTTTCTGATTATATTTTAGTGATTTCACTTTGATTTGATGCTGATACTAACGCTATTTTTGTTGATTATCTTTATGCAGGTATAGTTTCCTAACATTCAATTTAGTTCTACTTATCCTACCACCATGCAGCTAGTTTGGGAATCGTCAGATGATTAGAGGGCACATGTTTGAGCTTGTGGCTTCCTATGGCTACTTTAGATGCCTAATATCCAGCTAAATCATGGGATGTTGACTGTGCTAGTGGAGAGATTCCACAGCAAGGAAAACCCATTTCACCTGCCAATGGGAGAGATGACCACCACTCCTGAGGACATCTATAGGATTTTTTAGATTCCTTTTTCTAGAGTGCATGTGGAGTACGATTCCACACCTTTATTTGGCATCTGGGAACTATCCCGAGTCTTTCAGGATCCGCTAATCATAGACCGATCGATCACTTGGGATGCTTTGGTAGAGCGCTATAGAGATTTGTTGCCTTTAGAGTGAGTGTTGGCCTGATTCATTGGTTTCTTTCTCATGGATGATCGGACACACATGGATCATTCTTATGCGATTGGGATAGGATGCTCGAGATATTGATTGTATAGCCTAAGCAGCTTGGTTGGGGTCAGTTCCTCCTGGAACAAATGTATCATGAGATGCATGAGGTGACCTACAGGGGGATCTGAGGTATGGCTGCAGGGGTTGTAGTCTTACAAGTATGGGCATGGGAGCATCTCCCAGTTTGCAGACCTATCACTACAGATACACGACAGGGTGGACAACCCTATGTGTATAGGTATTCAAGTTTCATCACATAGCCCCATCTGGGCAAGACAAATTATTGGACGCACCAGCTCAATGATTTGAGCCTAGTTACATGGAGGCCTTACTTGCGAGTAGAATTTTGGGCTGAGTGGAGGACATTCAGGAGGGATCTGTTTGTTTCATACTCGCTATTGGGCAAGACATCATTAGTGATGGAGAGATTCACTCTGTCTTGAGTGTTGAGGCAGTATGGTTGTATTCAGAGTGTCTCCACAGAGTACACTTCCTATGCTCAGTTCTTGGATGAGGAGCGTAGAGGCTGGTCCCAGTGGCATGGCCTTGGATTGTATGTTCTTTTACTAAGTAGATATATTTGGAGTTTTGCAGAACATAGAATGAGCATTGAAATTCGCTATGCCAGTTGTCTCTGGCTTTGTGCACACAAGAGCTGATTGAGCTCAACCAACTGACATGGGAGTATCTGGAGGGAGTAGAAGATACAGGGGTTACCCCAGAGTACATAGACCATCTATCTAGGTACCCTTTGTCTAGGTTCATAGATCCGACAGAGAGAGTGCCTAGGATTTATGAGGATGCCCCTAAGAAGGCACTCATAGCAAATGCACTAGTTGCTCCACAGAGAGAACCACAGAGACCACCATAGAGGGGTCCTACTTAGCCGAGAGAGAGGAGATATAGGCCCTAGCATGAGTAGGACACTAGGGTTAGGGTGACTGAGAGACTGCAGGGAGATGGGCACACTAGGCTCTATCAGAGGAAAGGTCATAGTTATAGATGTCACTGAGGAGGAGATGCCTGATGCATAGCCTGATCTAGGGTTAGATGATGCAGTGAGAGTAGTCCAACAACACCTAGAGAAATGAGAGTTTGTAGAGTAGGAGGGGCCTTAGAGAGATGAGGGAGCTTAGAGAGCCCCACAGACACCCCAAGATTTTCTTAGGTCATTGAGAGCATGACTGTAAGCCTCTCAGACACAACTAGCAGTCGCGTAGGCACAAATCACATAGTGAGATAGGGTTATCGTAGGACATGAGGCCAGAGTGCAGGCATTGATCAAGGGATTTGCATTTGAGTACCTATCTCTACAGAGAGACATTACACAATAGACCAACATGGCTGCATATTATGTGGATTCTTATAGCGTTGCAATTCCTGTTGACCAATAGGTGCTACCTTATTTGCAATATCTGGCATGATCCAAGGGAGCAGGCCCTCCACCCCGAATAGATGCTCCTCCACCTCCACGTAAAATAGATTCTCCTCCACCTCCACCCCCTAATGGTGGCGAGGGAGGAAGTGAGACTTGATTATCCCCTCTTCTTGTCTTATCCCCTTCTGATTTTTTTGGAGATTCACATGATTGTATATGATTCATCTGCACTGAGGGTGCACATTTTTTCTTGATATTTATGAGAGCACATCTTTTTTTGTATACAAGAAGACATTTGATATATATATATATATATATATATATACGATGATCTTCTTTGGTGCTCAATATGTTGTCTTGTCTTTATCTCTTGTCATATCTCTTTGTTGTTGTACGATCTTTCAATGTTATGTGTTTTCTGTAACTTACATCATGTATGTTTGATAATAGCTGAGATCCATAAATAATAGATGTAGATATTGTGTACTTTATTTATCTTGTGCTGAATATATGTCATGTTCTTTTTCTTGTTACTGATTTTTTGTGCACATATAGATAATCTTAAGGAAGTGAAATGTTGTTGATTGTGTCAGCAAAGGATTAGAGGAAGCAACTGGTTAAAGGAATAGCTCCATATTTGGGTTTTCTTGTGGAGTGTGTATTATGATGCTATCATGAAAGCATAGGGAATGAAAAATGCAACCTACGACATGAGTCAAGTCACCAATTTACTTAGTCACTATATTTTCATAATTTGGACGGTGTGGGACACCAGAGTCAATACAATCCTTACTGGCACCAGCGGAACCATAAGAATATGAATACGACTCTTCATTGGATAGATGTGAGAAACAAATGTAAGCATCTAGGCATAAGAGCTGAGATGACCTGAACATTGTTTCTAGTTGATATAACAAGAGGACACCAGTACCTAGGCATTCAGAGCCAGGATAACCATGAGTGTGCTATTGTTGAAACAAGAAGAATAATAGACAAGGAAATAGGACCAACCTCACCTTATGGTGAAAGAGAGTAGGATCAAGGGATGTGTGGTTTATCCACCTGAGTGTAGAATCTCTTACCACATATACCCTACTGTCTTGACATAAGGATCATTGGAACTACACCAACAAGAAAAAATCAAAGAAAACATAGGAAATCATTGATAACAAACAACATGCAAGAAAATTGCCAAAAATCATTCAGTCTATTTAACTTGTTGGTTTGGGTGTTGAGAAACATCGTCGTGTTTGTTGTTGTGTGTTATTGAGTTAAATTTACATATGTTATCCGATGTTATTTTGAGAAACATAGATTTGTTTGAAATAGAGTGTTGAGAAACACTGTTGATTAAGGAGTTGAGAAACATCAGTGCGTCAGTGGAAAACTGTCTAGAAAAGGAGACCATTTGTAAGGACTTGATAGGTTGACAGATATGATGTTGAAAAATAGGAGGCTTATACAAAACCTAAAAGATGGCTTCAATCAGTGAAGCAAGGTCTGCCAAAAGGATTGGATTGATTTGATAGGTCATAGAGCACAAGGGTCATCCCATAGATGAGATCATCCAAGATACACGTTGATAAATGGAGTGTTGAGTTACAAGTGATGTTTGTTTGCCAGGTTTTCATCACTTGGCAGAGATTCTATTTTTGCTACCAGGGTGACTATTTCCTAGTTTTCACCAAGGCACATTTTCTTGATTTTTCAATTTTTTGTATTTTTCATTTTATCATTTCTTTTCTTTTTCTTCTTTTTTTGATTGACTCATCAAGGCGCCCATTTGTCAAGTTTTCGCAAAGATGGTCATTTTTTTAGGATTTTTTCCAAATGTTTTTGACCTTTTCTTATTTTTTTGATATTTTTTTAGGATCATATATATGTACATATTGTTGATCAACAATAATTCTCAAGCGTAGAACTTCTTCAGGTGGAGAGTATTCACGGGATTAGTAAAAGTATCCCCCTCTAGATTTGATAGTTGATAGGCCCTAGAGCCAAATGTCGCAGTGATCACAAAGGGACCAAGCCAGTTGGGTTATGCATTTCCCTTTTGTTCACGATGATGTTGATTCTTTGGATTCTCTTTAAGTACAAGATATCCAACCTGAAATTCTCCATCTCACTTTCTTGATGTAGCCTCGACACATTTTCTTTTGATAGACCCTCAGATAGTTGAATGCTACTTTTCTACATTCATCAAGTAATTCTAGCTCCTAGATTCTAGCAATCTGATAATCTTTGTTAGTAATGAGTCCATGTAGATTGACTAAGAGTGAAGGTATTTCTACCTCAATAGGAAATACAGATTTTGCACCATATACCAAAGAAAATGGCGTTGCCCCTGTAGGTGTTCTGATACTGGTTCTATAAGCCCATAAAGTTGGATTGAGCTGAAGGTGCCAGTCTTACTCACTGTTCTATGCAAGATCTTTAATATGTTTTTGTTGGAGGCCTCAGCCTGTCCATTCCCTTGAGGGTAGTAAGTAGAAGAACAATGTTGGGTAATCTTAAACTTGTCACATAGCTCATCTATGTCCCTATTCTTGAATTGTCCCCCATTGTCTGTCATAATGGATGAGGGTATTCCATATCTACAGATGACGTAATTGAGGATGAACATAGACACTTTCTTTCTAGTAGTTGTAATCAAAGGAACTGCTTCAACCCACTTTGTGAAGTATTCAGTGGAAGTTATGATGAATTTGTGCCCACCAGAGGACAAGGAATAAATTTGCCCAATTAGATCAAATGCCCATTGCTAAAATGGCTAGTGGGTAATGAAGGGTAAAAACTCGCGTGCAAGAGCATGAATCAGGTTACCGTGAGTTTGACACTTTTTACATGTTTTAGAAAAATGTATAACATCCTTTTCCATAGATGGCCAGTAATATCCTACACGTAGGATTTTATTATCTAACGAAAGGTCATTCGAATGAGATCCACATACACCTTCATGGACTTCCTCTAGTGCATGTTTAGACTCTTCATGTTCTAGAGACCTAAGGAGAATACCATCGAGACCTACTATATACAAGTTTTCAGCCATAATCATGTAACATGAGGAATTCCTTATAATATTTCACTTTTCATTTTTAGATAGGTCATTAGGAAAGGTTTGATTACAGAGGTAAGAGTATCTATGAGCATAGCGGGAAGAATTGGTACCCACTAGGGAGCACACGACTTTGGATTTAGGGGAATCATAGGCAGGAAAAAGTAGCTCTTCCACTAGGAAGTCATAGAAAAATTGGTGTTCCTCTAGTTGCAACATGGAGGCCAAGGTGGCCATAGCATCAGCTTCTATGTTTGCTTCTCTTGGTATTTGTTGAAAAGTAACAAACACAAAGTATTTCTTAAGGTCATCGATCATCCTTTTATATGGCAAAAGTTTGTCATCCTTTGTTTGATACTGATCATTGATTTGATTGATCACCAGTTGTGAGTCACTATAGATATGCAATTTGGTGATTTTACATTTAATGACCATCTTTAAACCATTCGCCAAAGCTTCATATTCTGCAATGTTGTTAGTGCAAGGGAACATCATTTTATAAGCCATGGGGATCTTGTAGCCTTGTGGTGTGATGAAAAGGAATCCAACACCGAATCCTTGCTGTGTAAAAGATCCATCAAAGAACATTTTCCAAATATGCTCCGTGAGGTTTAAAATGGCTTCATTAGGGAACACAATTAGCAGTGATTATGTATCTTTTAAATGAGCATCAGCGAGGTGATAAAAAACAACATGTCCTTTGATTGCTTTCCTATCAACATATTCAATGTCAAACTCACTAAGTATCATAACCCACTTGGCTAGCCTTCCGATGAGAGTTTCTTTGCTTAAAAGGTACTTGAGAGGATCTATCTTAGAAATTAGCTTGACATAGTGTGCTAACATATAGTGTCTTAGCTTTTGAGAAGAAAAAACCACAGCAAGGCAAGATTTTTCAACAATAGTATAATTATGCTCATATGATACCATGGTTTTGCTTATGTAATATATGGCTATTTATTTTCTTGTTCCATTGTGTTGTGCTAGCAAATCTTCCAGTGATGTGTCGGTAACTTAAATGTAAAGGAGGATATGCTTTTCTGTTATTGGTGCCATTAGTATGGGTGGATTAGCTAGATATTCCTTGATTTGTTGGAAATGTTTCTCACACCCTTCATCCCATTTGAATGTAACTCCTTTATGTAGTGTGATGAGACAATAAATTGTGTTTGTTTTATGTTAATCTTTATACTCTGTTTAAAACATTACCAAGATATTTGTGAGCCTTTAAGTATTTGAACTTGTGATAAGTACAGTTAGAACCACCAGGCCTATGGGTAGTAAGTTTTGAATATATTGTAGTACTTCATATAAATATTTGAATTTGTGTTCTAGTATTTGGATTGAGTTGACCAATTGAATTGTATATATATCCGCATGCTACTAACCTACCAGGAAAAGGGAGCAGCTTGAGAGTGGGTCGACAACATTAAAGAAGAAATATTGAAGTCCCAATTGTGACAGGGAGAATCATTATGGCACCAAGAGACATTCTCATTACATTGGAGGATCCACCATCTCAGGGAACATAGGAATATAGCTCTGCTATATTTCCTCAGCACTCAATATCATGTTGAATAGGTCATCCAGACTTTATTACATTCTTTCGTAGGCTGTTCTATTTCCTTTTTCTTCTATGGAAAGATTTAGTTAGAACTTATCTCTATGCTTTGAATAAGTGTCAATACTCTATATAAAGTGATTTGATTGTTAGTTTATATTTAGTTGGAAAATATATTTTTTTTGTATTTGCATAGCAAAGTTACTCTTTCTGGTTTTCGTGCATTGTTCCATTATGATGTAATTAGTTTCTAAGAATATAATAAAAGAGTAATTTGGTGTTATATTCTATGTTATTAGTTAGAAGAATCCAACCAAGTGGGGCCCACTTGGAAGTTGGATTAGATTAGGCTAGGTTAGAGTTGCTTTTAGTATTTACAACATTTTAAGTAGAGTTTACTATTTTTTTACTCCTGCAGCATTGTTACTCATGTATGTTCCTATAGTACCTGCAAAGATAATTATAGTGAATGCTTTGGGTTGATAGAATAGGTTAAGTCGAGTTTACAATTTTTATCATTAATTTCATTAAGTAGTTAAGTGTGTTTACTTTCCTGCAACAATAGCGTAGGTCTCTTTCATGCATTTTTTCTTCATGCAGCATAAGTGATATGACTCTTTGATAGACTTAGTGCACAAATCATGCTATCCAATTTCAAGTAGACATCCCTGGGTTGACAATTTAAATGCACTTCATGATAGGAAAAGTAATCCTTAGTTTGAATACACTATTCCTAGGAGAGGCTTTGGCATGATTATTATTACCTATTGTGGGGCTATTCATTTTTGGCACCATTGTTGAGGATGGTGTCAAGCTGAGAACCTTATTGAGTCATTTTTCATTTTTAGATAGTTTCCTTCTTTCTAGATAGTAGTTTGTAGTCCTAGAATTTATTCTTAAGTTTGTATAATTACATGAATGCATCGAAGAGGAAGAAGACGAGATGTACATGGAAGATTTCTTCCAAGAGAGTCTGCAAATCTGAACAAAGAAGTTGAAGAAGTTTAATTACATTTTGTTGATGCAAGTCCTGAATTTACTGCATCATCTTCCTCTGAATCAAAGCCTTTTGATCTAGTTGGCCTTCGACCTTTTGCTGAAATTTTGGCCAGCTTTCTTGATAATTTTTCTCCAAGTGCACCTATCATCCATAATCCTATATCTAATGCTCCTTTCTAGAAGCAACTCCATTTCCAAATACCTCTAGTAATGACACAACCTACCTTTACATTCCCTCTTCCAAGCCTTATCAATAATGCCAACTTCAAAAACATACCCATTGTTGCACATCCAAAGTTCTATGACCTAATAAATGAAGAGCCTGACACCTTTCTGTCTGAGTTTGACATTCTTTGTTTAAGCTTTGACTACAACACTGATGGTCACAAGCTTAAGTTGTTTCCAGCAACATTGAAGGAGTCCACCCTACAATGGTTTATGGGCTTAGCAGCTAATGCAACAACTAGCTAGGATGAGATGCAAACTCTATTTCTACAGAAATACAAAGAGTATTGCAAGGGGGGACTTGAGAGGAGATGGCATTTTTTGAATGCCACAGAAGGAAGATGAAACTCTGGAAGATTATGTTTCATGCTTCTTGTACAACATGCAAATTAATCCATAACATGTGCTGAAGGAGGATTTGCAGAAACACATTTTCTTAAGGGGAGTAAATGATGGCTGCCTGGAAGAACTACACCTCATGGCTAGAGGAGATATATCTCAATCTTCTTGGGATGACCTTAAGAAAATATGCCTCAATTATTTAAGATCAAATAGAAAGAAGAGTAGAGGATTTCAGTCTACATTTACTCAAGGGAAAAACTCGGGCATTTCCAAGCTGGAGATATCGAATCTGTTGTCAGATTTCATGCAAGATATCATTAATGATTTTTCTACACACCTGAATACCATTACTGCCAAGAAGAAGCATGCAAATGCTGAAGTACAGCTAGCTGCATATTGTCCTCACTACCACAAAAAAAAAAAGATTGTGGGTGCAAGCTGGTGGCAAACTTGGAGAACCAACACTTGCCTACTGAGTAGATGAAGATAGAAGGAGACGACGAGAAAGTGTTCTTTGTTGCTCAACGTCGGCCATGGGCTTCAAGACAAGGTATGCCTTAGGATCCTTTGTAATTTTCCAATCCTTATAATAATCAATGGAAAAACCAGAATTATCAAACTCCTTCTTAGTACTCCCAACCTGCTTAGAACAACCAGTGGCCTAACCGATAGTAAAACCAATGACCTAACCAACAACAAAACTAATGGCCTCATCCTCAAAATCAATGGCAGCCACCACAGGGGAATTGGAAACCATATAACTAATGGAGAGGGCCTCAACAGTGGCCTAACCAAAATCCTAGTTATCCACCCTTACCACCTCCAGTATCTCAATGTGCAATAATGCCACCTCTTGCAGCCACAAGTCCTACTCCAAATCCAACCCAATTACCTACTCAACCACAACCTAATCCTAACAACAAGAAACAACAAAAAATAGTGTATGCTAATGATGCTCAGCAGTACCATTCCTATGCACTAGAGATGTTTGATATTCACTTGAGATCCGGTACCACTCTGCCTGCACCTGAACCTTCTATTATCACAAAATTTAGAGACAATCCTGTAGCATCAACACCACTTCCAGAAGCTAATCTACCAAATATTGTCCAACCAACTGATATACCAAGCAAAAATGATGTTCACACCTCATTTAATCCTCCCTTTCCACAAAGGCTTTGCATGGAAAAACCTATATCCCAAGAAGAAACACCATTTGATATCCTTGAGAAGTTGAAAACATGCATATCGAGATTCCTCTATTCCAAGCTATCAAAGATGTTCCTCTTTATGGAAATGCCATTAAGGAAGCATGCCTCAAAAATCCTAGATGGAAGAAAAGGGATCCTCAAATAGTCCATGTTATAGGTCAACTTGCAGATATTATGTTGGGGAAGATAGTCATGCCAAAGTATTCTGACCCTTGAAGCCCAGTTGTTGATATAATAATTAATGGCCAGTCTGTGAAAAATGCTCTAGTTGATTTGGGAGAAACTATAAATGTTATGACTAAGGATACCATGCATAGGTTGAGTATAGAGGACTTGAAACCACTCCAACAATATTACAACTTGGAGATAGTTCCACTATCACCCCAGATGGTATCATAGAGGATATAGTAGTCACTTTGGATTCCTAGGAATATCATGTTGACTTCCTAATATTATCGCCTAAGGTAAACTTTTCTAGCTATCCATTTATCCTTAGAAGACCTTGGTTATCCACCAATGATGCCAATATTAGTTGTAAATCTTGTAACATGACAATCTCAAATGGCCAAGGAATCAAGAAGCTAGCATTTTACCCTCCTGCCAAACCTCAACCAGATTTGAGTGCTCCTATTTGGCCAAATTTGGGAGATGAGGAAGAAGAGATAAATTCTATTTCTCAACTAATTATTTTACATAGACAATCCTTTCTAAAATTGAAAGAAGAAGATGATGTGATACAAAGTATTCTTACCAATGAGTGTGTCATAGAAAAAGATGTTTTTGAAAGCTCTGTTCTATAGTTGTGTACCTATGAGGATTGTGTCTTTCTAGTAAGTCTTGATATTATCCATTAGTTATTACCCTGTGAGACAGATACAAGCCCCATTCCTAAAGTTTCAATGCTAGAGTTGACAACCAATGTGGAACTTTTTCATGGTCACAATCTTCATGTTAACAGTAAGCTGCCACCACAACAATTGACATTATTAACTAAACTCCTTTGTAAACATGAAATTTTTTTTGCTTGGGATTATGGAGACATGAAAGGCTTAAAACCAAAGCTCTACACACATAGAATCTACATCAATGAAGTCATTCTACCGCTCCGCCAACCTCAGAGAAGAATTAACCCAGCCTTGATAGAAATAGTCAAAACTAAATTTCAAAAGTTGTTGGATGCTGGTTTTATATATCCAATCTCTGATAGTAAACGAGTATCACCTTTGGTCATAGTGCCTAAAAAGGGGGGTAAATCGAGAATATGTGTAGATTATGGGTAATTGAAAAATGCCACAAATAAAGACCATTTTCCCTTGCCATTTATTGATCAAGTTCTAGACACCTTAGCTGGTAAGAAGTACTTATCTTTTCTTGATGGATACAATGGTTATAACCAGATCAACATTGCTCCAGAGGATAAGGAGAAGACAAAATTTACATGCCCTTGGGGAACATATGCATATTCTGTGTTACCTTTTGGCTTATGTAATGCACCAGCTACCTTCTAGAGAGCTGTAATCAACATTTTTGCTGACATATCACATGATTGCATTGAAATATACATGGAAAACTTCACTACATTTGGTGTTACTTTTGAGGAAGCTATGAAGAACTTGGAAAAAGTGTTGATCAGATGTCAAGAACAGAACCTGTCTCTCAATAGTGAGAAATGTTTCATGCTGATGTAGGAAGGAGTAGTGCTGGGACATTTCATCTCGAAAGCTGGCATCCAAGTAGACCCTATAAAAATTGAGGTAATTCTCACATGGCCTACACTTACTGACCAAAAATATGTTAGATCCTTCTTAGGACATGCTGGCTATTATAGGCGTTTCATTCAAAATTTTAGTCAAATAGCTAGTCCTCTATACACCTTTCTTACAAAAGAGTCTGATTTTGCATGGACATCATCCTGTGATGAATCCTTCCTGCAACTCAAGTCACTTCTAACAACTGCACCAGTACTTAGAATTCATGATTGGTCTTTACCATTTTACATACATACAGATGCTTCTGACTATGAAATAGGTGCTATCTTAGGAAAAAAGTCTAGTAACCTTGAAAATGCAATTTACTATATCAGCAAGAGATTACATGGACCAAAGTTAAATTACATAGTGACTAAAAAGGAATTACTGGCAGTAGTTTATGCTTTGAATAAATTCTGCCATTATGTAACAAACTATCCCATCTTTGTTCATACTAACCATGCAACAATCAAGTATCTTATGAACAAACCTGTCATCTCAGGCAAGTTAGCAAGATGACTACTTCTTTTGTAGGAATTTGACATAACCATAGTTGAAAAACCAGGGAAAGAAAATGTAGTAGCTGATTATTTATCTAGAATCCAGAATGTTTACAAAGATACTACTGTGATAGATGACACATTCCCTGATGAACACTTGTTTCATATTGCTATAAAAAGTCCATGGTATGTTGATATAGCTAACTACCTTGCAGCTGACAAGATGCCCACACATTTCTCTCCTAAGGATAGAAGAATGCTTGTTGAGAAAAGATTCCAATTCTCTTGGATTGACAACACATTATTTTATACTGGTCCAGACCAAGTCATGAGGAGGTGTGTGCGGGAAGATGAGACATATGATATCCTCTATGCTTGTCATAATGAGCCATGTGGAGGAAAATTTGCAGCTAAGAGGAAAATTTTGAAGATCCTAACAACAAGTTACTACTGGCCCACACTTCACAAGGATGCAACCAATTATACAATAAAATGTGATAAATTCTAGAGGTTGGGTCGTCCAACAAAATCATATGAAATGCCCTTACATCCACAAGTGGTGGTAACACCATTTGATAAATGAGGCATGGATTTCATTGGTCTAATAGACCCTCCATCTAATGGGAAATCCTACATCTTGGTATGCATCAATTATCTAACCAAATGGGTGGAAGTAAAGGCCATGAAGCATGCATGAGATCATAAGGTAGCAGAGTTTTTGTATGAGGAAATATTCATCCATTATTGTGTGCCAAGAGAGCTTATAACTGATCAGGGGCACAATTTACATCACATCTGATAATAGAACTCATGAAGGAATACAATATCAAACATCAGAAGTCAAGTCCCTACCATCCTCAAGCTAATGGTTAGGAAGAAGTTAAAAATAGAGAGATTGAAGCCATTTTAATAAAAAAAATTCATCTACACCACTGAGACTAGAGAAACTGACTCTCAGAAGCAGTCCGGGCATACAAAAAAACATGGAAGACAACCATAGGATTTAATCCATTTGAATTATTATATGGGAAAGAAGAAATGTTACCAATTGAGTTTGACCAAAAAACATTATGCATTGCACTGGAGTTAAACATTGGCCTTCCTATAGCGCAAAGAGAAAGACTGCTACATCTCAATTCCTTGGATGAAATATGCAAATCTGCATTGGAGCGCACTAAGATAATATAGACATAGAGGAAGAAGTGACACGACTCCCATATAACAAACAGTTTAAAGTAGGTGATTGGGAATTATTTTATGATTCTAGATTCCAAGAGATACCAGGCAAGCTATAGAAATGATGGTTGGGCCCATGTGTAATTGACTATGTCTTCGACAATGGAGCAGTCCAGTTGAAAACCATCGATCCAGTGCAATTCAAATTACTGGTCAATGGGAATTGTCTACGCCTATATCATCAGCCCCAGAAAAAAGATGACTTCCTACAACAATTCTGACATACAACTCCAAATAAGAAACAGGTAATACTTCCTAAAGCAGAGGGTGCAAACCTTCTTCCTGTAGCATCAACATAGCATTCCTCCAAGTATGCCCATAATAAAAACTTCATGTTCAAATGAAGTCCATTTCTGCATTCACTTTCTATATTCTTATTTTCAACCCATTTCATTTCTCTACCTTCCACCCACCCATCCTCCATGTCATCACCTCCTTTCAAATTTCTATGTTTCAAATAAGAGCCACGTCTGCTGACGCATGCAGTGGCCAGTATTGTTCCACTCTCACCACCTTTTTTGCGCGTGCAGTAATTGAATGACATACAAATTTTCAATTTTTTTTCACTTTTAGCACATAGATTTAAGTAATTATATCTAGTATTGCAATAAATCTATGATTATGGCATTAAGCCAGTTCCTCACCCTATGCCAAGTGTGATAAGTGTGGACACTTGTCTTAGTTTTGTAGGAGGTAGGGAAGTGTATTATGTTCTAATGTTATTTCTAATTGTCCTTGTCATTTCTCATAAGATTACCTGTCAGCTCAAATTTGTACTTATGCCTTGCCTCATTAAGTCCCTTTACTTTCTCGCACAACTATCATACTATAATTCCTGAATAATCCCATATTTTCTGAACTTGATGTGACCTGAAAAGACGATAATTATGTTAGGAATAACATTCCACAAGACAACTGAGAGGGGGGTGAATCAGTTGTAATCTAGATTATTAAACTTTATACTTTATAAACCAAATCTGCAAATATAAATGATAACACAGTAATAGCCAACACCATATTTGTTGTCGAGGAAACCCAGTTAAAGGTAAAACCTCAGTGGGAATTAACACCCACAAATAATGTACTAAGAGTATAGTATCCATGTTAAAAAATATTATCCCTGTTAGGAGATTTTTACAACATTATAGTACACAGTCCCTGTTAGGAGACAGACCCTATTAGGAGTCAAAGAAAATAGTAGGCTCACTACCAAGGCACACTGCCCAAACAAGGTTAAAGCCAACCTCAAGGATTCACAATCTGAATCAAGTGTATAAATCAAATACACATTCCAGCAAACTGTGTGATAGAAACTATCTTTGCTTGGTCAGTTCCAATGATGTGTCAACTCTGCTTTGTATCCAGCAGTCAACAAGCTTCATAGCTTCCACACTTCTCTTTCTTTTCTCTCTCACACTTCTTCACAAGAATTTATCTTTCATATATACCCTCTTACAATAATTCATTAGGTCGGCCAGTTAAGCTTTCCTAATACACAATAAACTAGGTCAGCCAATTAAGGCTTTCCATCATACAAATAATTACATAGCCCCTTTCTAAGATACACACAATATCTATAACAAGTATACAAAATTTACAATTCATTACATATACTTCCTGATCCACAATTCATGCTCACAATTACTTTCACATGCTACATGTCTGAAGTCGGCCAGGGAATAGGTCTTCTCCAGAATATACGCCACCGCTGATGTCATCAGTAACCAATCAACAATCAAACTCAGCCCATTACTCTATCATATGTCAGTTTTCCATCAGTACGCTCGCAAGTTCTCAAATATCTTCACCTGAAAGATAAACCCAAAACATAGAGACCTGCTCTATCCAGAATCACAGTTACAGTCCAGAAAACCAGTCTTCAGTAAATAAACTATAACATCCATAGTAGGTAACATAAAGTCAAGCGACCTTAGGAATAAGGTTAGCACACATCCTTCTACATAAGTCCAACTTTGATCATTCTGAATCATCCGTACAGTTTCTGTACACTCCATCCAATTACGTAGCCAGTCTGTCTTCTTCATAGAAATATATGTTGACATCAATGAAAAAACATGAATATTAAAAACATTATCAGTAACCAAAATTGATATCATCCAACAATCTCCCCCTTTGGAATTGATGGAAACATATGGAAAAATCCATATGTATCAACCCAAAAGTACTCACTCTCAATACAATCTTCTCAATATCCTCAGCACAAATCTCCCCAAAATAGTAGGGATTTTCACATAGATTTCTTCCCCCTTTGGTAGCAATGGCAAAGGGTTCCATAATTCATCTGTAGTCTTCTGTAAGATGTAGCTTTTTCAAATCTTCATGTCCAATCAACTAGGTGCAAGATCACCCAAATGTACTCCATAGTATTCCCCTGCGATCACTCCCCCTAAGGAGTAGATCCATACATCAAGTCCAGAGAATGATATAGCTCTAAGATCCACTGGAATGATGCACATCTACATCATTTAGTTTTCACTTGGAGGAGCCATCACCCCAAGCATGCCTCTAAGATATTCAAAAGCATCTTTTGGCAAAGGTTTAGTAAATATATCTGCTATTTGTTCCTTTGTGCTAATATACTCCAGTTTAATCTCTCAATCTGCTACCTTCTCCCTCAAGAAATGATACTTGATGGATATATGTTTAATCTTTGAATGCATTACAGGATTCTTTGACATATTCATTATGCTAGTGTTATCATAATGGATAACCACTGGTTCTTTGAAAATTATTCTAATGTTCTTCAACATTTGTATCATCCAAATAACTTGTGTATAGTTTATTGCAGCAGCAACATACTCTGACTCAACAGTAGATTGAGCAATACAGTTTTGCTTATTTCTCAACCAAGAAACCAACCTCTTTCCAAGGAAAAATGCACCACCACTTGTGCTCTTCCTATCATCCACATTACCTGCCCAATCAACATCAATAAAATCCTACAATGTAAAATCATCAAATTTTTCATACCATAATCTATATTCCACTGTTCCTTTCAAATATATGAAAATTCTTTTCACAGCAGCAAAATGTGTCTCTTTAGGATCTTCCTAATATCTAGCCACAATTCCAACTGCATTGGTAATATCTGGTCTAGTGTGTGTTAGATATTGTATACCTCTAATCATTGATCTATACTTAGTCTGCCCAACACTTTGAGTCTCATCATTTTTAGTCAGTTTGTTCCCTGTCACCATGGGTGTTCCAACAGGTTTACAAACTTCCATTCCAAATTTCTTCAACATTTCCTTAAGATACTTGGTCTGAGATATAAATATGTCATTCTTACTCTGACTAATTTGCAAACCAAGAAAAAATTTCATCTCACCAGTCATTGACATTTCAAAATCATTCTCCATTTCTTTAGCAAAATTTTTACTCATTTTATCATTTCCTCCAAAAATGATATCATCAACAAAAACTTCTA
Organism: Thuja plicata; assembly: GCA_018584345.1. Taxonomy (NCBI): domain Eukaryota; kingdom Viridiplantae; phylum Streptophyta; class Pinopsida; order Cupressales; family Cupressaceae; genus Thuja; species Thuja plicata. The sequence goes on from MU226218.1 coordinate 1,850,010, forward strand.
TAATTAAGATTCCATCTTCATCAGTTCTTAAATAAAAATTACTGTCTGCATTACCTTTTCTGAAACCAAGACAAAGTAGATGTTTATCTAGTCTTGCATACCATGCCCTCAGTGCTTGTTTCAGTCCACACAATGCCGTCTTCAGTTTGTAAACCATGTTTTCATCATCTGTCAAAGGAAAACCATCAGATTTCTCAATGTACACTTCTTCTTCTAGATCACCATTCAAGAATGCTAATTTCACATCCATCTGATACACTTTGAAGTCTTTATGTGCAACATAAGCAAAGAATAGTCTCAAAGCTTCCAATCTAGAAATAGGTACAAATTTTTCTTCATAGTCTATGCCTTCTTGTTGTGAGTAGCCTTTACATACTAGTCTAGACTTGTTTCTTACCACTATGCCTTCCTCATCCATTTTGTTTCTGAAAACCCACTTAGTGCCAATCACATTTTTGTTCCTAGGTCTTGGAACCAATTCCCAAGTATTGTTCTTCTTTATCTTTTCTAGTTCTTCTTCCATGGCTTTAGTCCAAGATTCATCTTTACATGCTTCATCAGTAGTCTTTGGTTCAACTTAAGAAATCAAACAGATCTCATCTCTGACTTTAGATCTAATTATCATGACTTTTCTTGCATCACCAATAATTTGGTCTTAAGGGTGGGTTTTCTTGACATACCTTGGTGTCTTCAATGTCTCAGTATCTTTGGCTTGTTATTATTCTTCAATCTCATTCTTGATCATCAAGGGTCCTTCAAGTTCAGAAACAAATTCTCTTGATTCTATTATCCGACCACAATCATACATTCTTTCCTGAATTTGAAATTTTTCATCTATCCTCGCATTGGCGCTTTCAATTAGTTTCCTCAGTCTCAGATTGAAACATTAATATGCTTTACTCTTAGTGGAATAACCAAGAAAGATTCCTTCATCACTTCTAGCATCAAACTTGCCTATCTCATCATCTCTTTTGATATAACATTTACTACCAAATATTCTAAAATATTTCACAATAGGTGCATGATCAAACCATAATTCATAAGGAGTTTTATTTGTATCTTTTTTGATCTGAATTATGTTTAATGTGTACATGGAAGTTCCAACTGCTTCTCTCTAATGAACATGTGATACATTTCCTTCCAGCAACATAGTCCTTGCAACATCTAATATGGTTCTATTTATTTTCTTTGCTATCCCATTCTGTTGTGGAGTTCTAGGAGTTGAAGTCTATCTATGTATTCCATTTTCTTCACAATATGTATTAAATAGTTCTGATGTAAACTCTCCTCCTCTGTTTGATCTCAAACATTTCATCTTTAAACCAGATTCATTCTCAACTTTTGCTTTGAATAACTTGAACTTGTCAAATGCTTCAGATTTCTCTCTCAAATATGTAACCTGCATCATTCTAGAAAAGCCATCAACAAAAAGTATAAAATACCTTTCACCATAGTATGATCTTTTTATTTTAGGACCACATAGATTTTTATGCACCAGATCCAACCTCCCTTTTGCTGAATAGGGTTTTCTCTTGAAAGTGCTTCTATTCAGTTTACCCATAACACATTCTCTACACATAGTGTTAGATGGCTTTACAATTCTAGGTAGATATCTTACTACTTTAGTCATACTTGCCTTCAGTATGTTATCAAAATTAAGATGACAGAATCTTCTGTGTCATAACCAACTGTGATCAACCTTTGCAAAAAAACAAGAAGCTTCAGATGTGTTCAATTCAAATACATTACCTCTGGATTTAGTACCAGATGCTATCAAGTTTTCTATTTTTCTCTTGATAGAACATTTTCCGTTTATGAAGTTCAATTGATAACCCTTGTCCACTAGTTGTCCAACACTCAAAAAATTGTGCTTAAGTCCATCAACAAGTAATACATTGTCAGTGTTAGTCTTTCCATCCAAGGAAATAGATCCAATTCCAATAATAAGTTTAGGAGTATTGTCACCAAATCTAACAACACCAACATCATGTCTTTTCAAACTCACAAACTTATTTTTATCTCTAGTCATATGATGTGAACAACCACTATCTATGACCATTCAGATTTCTTTTCAACTCGGGATGCTAATGCTTTTTCTTCATACATAGGTTCATCATCCTTAATAGAAATAAATCCAATTTCATCATAATCACCATCCTCATCATCAGATATACCTTCACTAGCATAATAAAATTCCTATACTTTGAGAACTTAGACTTGAAAAACTTAGGTTTGTGCTTTGGAATTCTTGTAGGACATCTAGATGCAAAGTGACCGATCTTGTTACATGAAAAAAATTTCAAAGGTAATTTGCCCTCAAACTTACCCTTACCTCTCTTTTCTCTTCTGGAAATCAGTGCAACATTTTCATCTAGCTTTGTTTCTTCTTCCCGTATCTATTCCCATTCATCAACATAGGTTCCAAGTTCTTATCTTAGATCATAATTGCTCGTGCTTTCATTTTCAGGTAAGATTATTTTGCTTTTGTGCATGGTTGCTTTGAATGTTGACTCAACCTTAGGTAGAGTGTCTCCCAATTCTGCGGCTTCAAAATTAGTTACCTTGCTAATCAAAATCTCTCTGGTGAAGTTCGGTGTCAAAGGTATGATCTCCTCTATAGCCTGAACCTTGGTTCTATATGAAAGTGTCAAAGATCTGAGTATCTTTGCAATAAATTCTTCCTCACTATAAGTTCCTCTAGAGTTCCTAACACCAGTAAATACCTCATTAATTCTTTGTGCATATGCTTGGATGTTCTCATCTTCCCTCATCTTCAGTGATTCCATCTTTGTCTTCTAGTTTTGTAACTTTTCTTTCTTTGTAAACTTGTCTCCAACATATAGTGCTTCCACTCTTGACCAGATTTCATGTGCAGAGTCCAAGTCCTTTACTTCAGTAAATTCTCCTTTTGATAATGTGTTGATTAAAGATTCCCTTACATCCATATTGCATGAGAATAGCTTCTTTTGATCTTCAATGGCTTTCTGTAATTCATCCTCAGTCGCTATCTTTTCCTTTTTCTTTGTTATCATCCAGTAATCAATTCCCAGACATAGCAAATGTGTTCTCATCTTGTTCTACTGACAATCAAAGTTTTCAGATTCAAACTTTGGACTATCCTTCCTATAGTAAGTCATCTTCAAGATCACCTCAAGCTGTTAAAATTTCTCTCTAAGGACCAATAGCTCTGATACCAATTGTTAGGAATAAAAGTCCACAAGAAAAACTGAGAGGGGGTGTGAATTAGTTGTAATCTAGATTATTAAAATTTATACTTTATAAACCAAATATGCAAATGTAAATGATAACATAGTAATAGCCAACACCATAACACAATATTTGTTGTTGAGGAAACCCTGTTAAAGGTAAAACCCTGGTGGGAATTAACACCCACAAATAATGTATTGAGAGTATAGTATCCCTATTAAAAGATATTAGCCCTATTAGGAGATTGTTACAAGATTATAGTACACAGTCCTTGTTAGGAGAAAGCCCCTATTAGGAGTCAAAGAAAATAGTGGGCTCACTGCCAAGGAACACTTCCCAAAGAAGGTTAAAGCCACCCTCAAGGATTCAAAATTTGAATCAAGTGTATAAACCAAATACACATTCCAGTGAGCTGTCTGATAGCAACTATCTTTTCTTGGTCAGTTCCAATGATGTATCAACTCTGCTTTGTATCCAGCAATCAACAAGCTTCACAGCTTCCACATTTCTCTTTCTTTTCTCTGTCACACTTCACAAGAATTTATCTTTCATATATACCCTCTTACAATAATTCATTAGGTCGGCTAGTTAAGCTTTCCTAATACATAATTAAGTAGGTCGGCCAATTAAGGCTTTCCATCATACAAATAATTACATATCCCCTTTCTAAGATACACACGGTATCTATAACAAGTATACAACATTTATAATTCATTACATATACTTCTAGATCCATAATTCATGCTCACAATTACTTTCACGCTACATGTCTGAAGTCGGCCATGGAATAGGTCTTCTCTAGAATACATGCCATAGCTGATGTCATCAGTAACCAATCAAAAATCAAACTCAACCCATTACTCTATCATATGTCAGTTGTCCATCAATAAGCTCACAAGTTCTAAAATATCTTTGCCAGAAAGATATACATGAAACACAGAGACCTGCTCTGTCCAGAATTGTAGTTACAGTCCAGAAAACTAGTCTTCACTAAATCAACTATAACATCCATAGTAGGTAACATAAAGTCAAGCAACCTTAGGAATAAGGTTAGCACACATCCTTCTACATAAGTCCAACTTCAATCATTTTGAATCATCCGTACAATGTCTGTACACTCCATCTAGTTACGTAGCTAGTCTGTCTTCTTCATAGAAATAGATGTTGACATCAGTGACAAAACATGAATATCAACAGCATGATCACTAACCAAAACTGATATCATCCAACAAATTAAACTATGTGGTAATTGATATCATTTTTTATGTCAAGAACAATAGAAAGATTGCAAGAGAAAGGTCCGTAGTTTCAAGAAGTACAGTTTGAAACCTTAAATTTGAGATAATTCAAAAATGGAATAAGGTATTTGTCAATTGCAGAGCATAAGAGTTGAAAGATTGACAAGCTATAGTAAGCTACAACAAAAATTTGGAGGCAAATATTTGGAACAAATGGGAGGACAGCTACAATGGCATGAGCCAGTTATTCATGGAATTTTTCTTATAAACATTGAAGCAGTTAGAAGGTTCAATGCATGTGGTTGGTTGGGTTATTTCTTGAAATTAACAAAATTTGATGAGGAGGTAGCTGATGAATTCATGAATACATTTGAGGAGGGACAGGAAACCATATGGGGTTTAACAATTGTCACAATAGAATAATGAATAGCAGAGGTAACCAAGTTACCAACAATTGGGGAACATTACCTCAATGAGCATGATGTTAGGTCAAATCCAACCCAATTTACCCTTCCAAGTGACCCTCCTTTAGATATTAACAAGAAAGGGTGCAAATGAATGTCTCTTCCTCCACCATTCAACGAGCTAGAAATGCATATTATTAGGTACTTGACATGTAAGGGAAGATTTTTAAATTTACATGCACATCATTTCAAGTTACTTAGCTATGTAAGGCATAGTCTCCCAGTAAATGTTCCTAATTTCTTGTATAACATGCTAAGTATTAGTGCTGAGGAGACCCAAAATGGGAATGCAAATTACATCACCCACCATGCTCTAATTAAGCTATTAGTTGAAAAATCCCTTAGGGAAGTCTCTCCCTTATCATGGTCATAATTTGTTCAATTTAAAACCTTGCAACCCCAGGTTGAGCTTGCTGAGAAACCTAGTAATGATAATGCAACACCCTCTGATCTAGCTGTGGAGATAGCCACCCAAGAAATAGAACCTGAAAAACTTCAAAAAAATAGGTCTTCACTTTCTCCTGAGAGAAACTTCCCTACCCCTTCTCAAAACAAAGGAAAAAAAAAAGTAGGAGAAGGAACTTCTATTCCTACAGCCGAACCACAAAACCCCACAACTTCCAGAGGAAAGAAAATAAAATTGGCTCCTCCGGCAGCTACTCCTGCAATAGAGAGTCCAAAGAAATCTAGCAAGAAAAAAGTTGTAGAGGTTGCAGAGACTCTTATACAGAGAAGCCCTAGAATGAGAGGACAACCTCCTAAAGTGTCCCTAGAAAGCCAATCTATTTCTCCTAAACAAGCTGATGTAGAACCCCATGTGCAATATGTTCCAGACAATTCCCCAAATTGACCTGAAATGCCATACCTTTCTCAAAATACAAATGAGAAATTTGATGATGAACCTTCTATATGTCAGAATGACCCTCAAGAGAGTCATCAGAATACCCCAGAAAGCAATGAGGAATAATTTCAAATACCTGACCAATCAACTCACTCATAGAATTCCCTAGCGCCTTATCAGAGAACCTGGTTTACCAGATACTTAGAGCAGGCATGGAGAGAACAGAGGAGGCAGAACAATCTGATAGAAGAGTGTGGTCCACCTACTTTGCAATCACTTCTCTTTGGCTTATACAACCAATGTGTTCTTAAAATAACCCTATGGAAAAAATAAAAGAAGAAAATGCAAAGATTAATAAAAGACCAAAATGAGGAGATAGAAGACCTAAAAGAGCAATTGGCAAGGCAAAAATAGAGAATGGATCATGCCCTGAAATTGGCTGATTAGATAATCACTTGCAGGCCTCCTCCTAGGGTATATGATATTTGTTTAAAAGAATAGTTCCTTTTTTTCAACTGATCATAACCATAAAGAACATACTCTCTGAGTTCAAAACAACCCAAGAATTCTATGGCATGTATCAAACCCTTCCTTCCTAGCAACATAACCTACTTTGTGAGTTATACTTACACAACGTCATTATCCCCAGAGAAACAAAATGGAATCCTTTACTTTATATTGGGGATATACACTTAAGGGCATTAATGTCTTGGATTCATAATGAAGAAAACTATGAAAGACAGTTAGACAACTACAAAGATTAGGAGAATTCAAAACCATTACCATTAAGAGTTGAAAGGAGTAAACCTTATGTGATACTCAGGGATTGGTTCAACCTCACCTATGGAAGTATAAAAACAGAGACTAAGAAGAAAATATTTACTATCAAGGGAGAGGTCTATGTTGAAAATCACAGGATGTCCTACTTTTTTTTAGAGAGCCCTGGCTGGTACCAGAAGTAGGTGGAATAGACTGCCAGAAGAATTCAAGAAATCAGAGCCACACAATCCTATTAATCTTGAGGAAAAAATTCAAAAATCACCAAAGTATATCCAACTAGGTAGGCATATTAGACACGAGCTCTGGTGACCCTTACAATGAAGCCACCTATGCTCCTATGGCCTCTTTATGACATTAATGCTACAAGGTTTGATCAACTGGAGGAGGACTACAAAATGGATGTCTGGGAAAAGACTAGAAGTTTCTACTATACATTTAAGAGCACGGGAGAGGAAAGACAGAGGTTAGGGAGTTTAGAGGAATTGGAAAGAAATACAATGCTTGAGGACAATCATTTCACTTGCAGTGAGGTAGATGATGAGACAATAAATTGTCTATGTTTTATGTTAATATTTATACTCTGTTTAAAACATTACCAAGACATTTGTGAACCTTTAAGTATTTAAACTTGTGATAAGTACAGTTACAACCACAAGCCTATGGGTAGTTAGTGTTGGATTGTGTGTTGTCCTTGATGTTACACAAATGTCATATCAGTCATCAGACAGAGTCTACCAAGCTAAAAATGTCATATCAGTATTAGACAGAGTCTACCGAGCTCAGTCGGTAAGAGAAGCTATTTACAGAGTCTACCGAGCACTCTAGAATACTATATCGAGAAGTTAGTTACTACCGGGCTCACTCAGTCAACAAAGGAAATTCGGTATTTACCGAGTTCAGTCGGTCATCAAAGAATATGTGAAGGAAAGTCAGTGCTTACCGAGTTCAGTCGGTTACCGAAGGATTTAGCAGAATCAGCAGTGTTCACCGAGCATCAGTTGGAATATCATTTCTGGACAGCGTCGGCCTCCGAAGGATTTTATTTGTTAATGTTTGATCAAGCCGACCAATGTAATATTTATTAATTGAAACTTGTATTTGGGCCGACTTGATAACTTGAAGGGTATATAAGAATGATCAAGTTGCGAATTCAATAAGTAGTGCAGAGTATGGAAATGTGAAGAAGCAGAAATGTGCGAATTCTGATAAAGGATTAGTGATATCCTTGAGGTGCTGCAAAGATATATTTGATCAGTAAGGATCTATTGGAGCAGAACAGAGATCTGTATCAGAAAAATAAGTTGTATTAATTCAGATCACTTCATTGTTGCTTTCTAACCATTGTAGCAGTGATACCGAAATCTCTTAGCAGAGTTGGTTTAACAACCATTTCATAAATCCTCTAACAAGGTGACAATTCAGTTGAATTACTCTAAAGACCTCTCATAAGGCCACTCCTAGCAGGGTGATTAAATCCTCTAACAGGGTCACACCTAACAGTGTGTTTTGTAACCTTTAACAGGGTTGGCTCCTAACATGGCTCACTTCAGAAGAGTGAAAATCAGTAACTAGTTGCATTGGTGGTTTTCCCAAATTGGGTTTCCACGTTATATCTGGTGTTATTTGTGTTCATGTTATTTATTTTATGCATGTCAATAACTGTGAATGTTTAAAGAAAAATAAAAGGTAAATTTACCGAGTAACAGCAATATATATATTGAAGACATCTAAGGGACTTGTGGATTTATTTTTGTGGTAACTGATTCACCCCTCCCCTCTCAGTTACTCCATCTATATTTCCAACAGTTAGTTATGAAATGTGTTGCTAAACATTATATATATTGCAGTACTTCATGTAACTATTTGAATGTGTGTTCTAATATTTGGATTGAGTTGACTAGTTGACTTGTATATGTATTTGCATGCTACTAACCTACCAGGAAAAAGGAGAAGCTTGAGAGTGGGTCGATAGAATTAAAGAAGAAACGTTGAAGTCCCAGCTACGATGGGGATAATCATTATGGAACCGAGAGATATGTCCACTACATTGGAGGAGCCACCATCTCAGGGAATATAGGAATATAGCTCCACTATATTTCCTCAGTGCTCAATATCCTATTGAATCCGTCATCCAAACTTTATTAGATTATGTCATGGGCTGTTACATTTCCTTTTTCTTCTGTGGAGAGATTTATTTAGAACTTATCTATATGCTTTGAATAAGTGTCAGACCTCTATATAAAGGGATTTGATTGTTATTCTGTAGTTAGTTGGAAAATATATTATTGTTGTATTTGCACAGCAAAGTTACTCTTTCTGGTTTTCGTGCATTGTCCCATTATGATGTAATCAGTTTCTAAGAATATAATGAAGGAGTGATTTTGTGTTATATTCTATGTTATTAGTTAGCATAATCCAACCAAGGGGGCCCACTTGGAAGGTGGATTAGATTATACTAGGTTAGAGTTGCTTTCAGTATTTACAACATTTTAAGTAGAGTTTACTTTTTTTTTCCTCCTGCAACATTGTAACTCATGTATGTTCCTGCAGTACCTGCAAGGATAATTATAGTGTATGCTCTGGGTTGATAGAATAGGTTTAAGTTGAGTTTACAATTCTCAGCATTAATTTCATTAATTAGTTAAGTGTGTTTATTTTCTTGCAGCAATAGCGTCGGTCTCTTTCATGCATTTTTTTTCTTCCTGCAACATAAGTGATATGACTCTTTGAAAGACTTAGTACACAAATCATGTTGTCCCACTTCAAGTATACATCCCTAGGTTGACAATTTAAATGCACTTCATGATAGGAAAAGTAATCCTTAGTTTGAATACACTATTCCTAGGAGAGGCTTTGGCATGATTATTATTACCTATTATGGGACTGTTCACAGTGTTCTTGTGAAAGGTTGTGCCTTGTCTGCAAGTTGGGAGATAAACCTTCTAATAAATTGAAGTAGACCTTGTAGATTCCTAACTTGACTAATATTGCGAGGAGGTCGCATGTCCATTATTTCCACTACCTTTTCAGTATCAACCTCAATTCCTTTTGCTGAAACAATGTACCCCAGAAGTTTACCAGAAGTTACACTAAAAGCACAATTTTTAGGATTTAGTCTAAGCTTTAATTGTTCCATTCGGTCCAGAATCCTTTCTAAATCTACTAAATGAGAAGCTCTTCTTGCTGATTTTTCCAGGGTGTCATCTACATAGTCTTCCATGTTTTTGTGCATCATATCATGAAATATAGTATTCATAGCTCGTTGGTATGTTTCTCTACTATTTTTGAGACCGAAAGGCATGACATTCCAACAAAAAATTCCCCAAGCGCATGTGAAAGCGGTCTTCTCTTGATCCTCAAGAGCTATTCTTATCTGGTTGTAACTGGGAAAGCCATCCATTAGAGAGTACATCTCATAACCAGCTGTGAGGTCCACAATCATGTCAATATTAGGTAATGGAAATTCATCCTTAGGGAAATCCTTGTTCAGATATCCAAAGTCTGTGCAAACTCGAATGGACTTATCAGGTTTAGTCACGGGGACAAAGTTAGAAATCCAATCATCATATGCTATGGCATGGATGAATTCATCCTTCAGGATTTTTTCTAATTCTGCCTTGACTAACAATGCCACATGATGATGCATTTTGAGAAGCTTTTGCTTCACCAGCTTAATTCTTGGAGCAATTGACAAGTGGTGCATAATCAGATCTGTTTCTAGTCCTAGCATTTATGAATAGGACCAAGCAAAGTTGATTTTATTTTTCATGAAGAATTGGACAAATTATTTCTTTTATTTCTTAGATAGAGACTATGCTAGGTAGATTAGCTAAGGTGACTCTACTGTTCCCAAATTTACCACTTGTGTTGGTTCTATCGGTACTGAGGATCTTTCCTGAAAGTGATTAGGAAGGAGATCAGTTTCCCCATCCTCTGGTGCCTTAGAGAGGTTTTCATAGTTGGATACACCTTTTGTTTTTACTATTTTTGGTTTGTATACTGCCACGAAGTGGCTTTCACCATCATACCTTTTTTTTTTCTTTTTTTCTTTTCTCTTTAGGCTGAGAAACTTGATGTCCCCCTCTGTCATGTTCACACTCATTGCATTGGTGGAAGAGGTGAAGGTCTCAATGACATTCAAGTAGCAGGCTAAGGTGTAGTCATTAGGAGAAGAAATCAAGTCTAGAGGTGCATTAGGGTTCCATTTGATTAGTTCAATGTGAACAAGGGGTAGACACCCAACGGGTTCCAAGGATAGCACAGATTTATCTGGATCAAGGTCTTCAACAGGTAAGAGAAGGTTTGTGATAGCACTCTTCGAAGGACTGTCTAAACTATGATTCATCCTAATTACACTACTAGCGGAGTCATTGTTGGTAGAACATGGATTCAATCCATTTGACCTGGTGTTTTGTGTCCATTCTCCCGCTGAGTGGATATCCTAGCCAGAATAGTGCTTAGAGGAACAATTCTAATTATCGATGATGGGATTTGTGGGTGAGGAGCCACATCAAGTTCTTGAATATCTCAAAGGTCCCAAGTTGCTTCCTCTTCTTCTTCTTCATGATCCCATTGTTCCCAATGTTCAGATTTAATTTTATTTCTATAACTAGTGCACATAGGATCACCTCTATCGCTAGTTGATGCAGAGTCATGGCTAGAATGTCGGTCAAAATCCCAATTCAAAGTAGCAGATGCGAGATCATTTCTAGGTTCCCTTCCAAAAACCTAGTTGATGTTAGGTGGAAGAGGTGACCTTTCCTCATCTTTAGAAGAATAGCCATCTTTTGGAACATAGACAGGATCTGGTTCCAAATGTTCACTTAGGGGTGAGCCTGATGCTCCAGCAATGCAAAGAATTTCATCCACTTCAATATTCATGCTAGAATCAGAAAAGGAATTGCACTCATACTCATTGGAGTCTTTTCAATTGAATGAGACAAGTCCAATACGTGTGTAGGAGCCACACCTTGCCCCCGATTTGGATGTTGTTCTTGTGAAGTATTATCTTGATCTTGTGCATAATCAAATTGAATAGGAGCATGATCTCTATTCTCCAAATATCGAGAGAGAGAGATTCCTTGGGATACTAAGATAACTATTGTTTTCGTGATGCTAATTTGTTCCACATTGTGTATAATCATTCTCTGATCTTTGAGAGGCACGAGGAGAAGCCAGGTATCTTCTATATCTAAGTGCATGTTAGGCTATTGAGTTGACATCTCTTTCTCATTTGTTGAAGCAATGGATCTATTTGGTTCAAAGGAAGCTCTGTGAAATGATGGAACGTAAGGTTCCCCCTGATATGCAAGATTTTCAATGGCAGCATGCATCAAATTCTCAAAAGGAAGAGGGATACTCTCTGCTTCATCTTCAATGTCTATGTCATATGTGTCTATGTGAGAGTTGCTAGTGGGAGATGAATGAAATGTCTTCTCATGGTACCCCAAGCCAGTGTTGTCTGTGGGACTTCAAAATTTGGAATGAAGTGATTCTATTAGACCTTTGTCGTTTCCCAGGGGTCCCTTACCTTTGTATCCCATTTGTTTCATTATTTGATATCCTTTCCCATACTTATGTGGGCATATTTTCAAATGTTTCACTTCATTATCTTGTTCTTCGTCCTTTTACAACCATGCGAGAACAACTTTATCTTCATTCTCTTCTGAAAGATAAATACATGCCTTTACCATTCTAGTTCCTTTATGTAATTATACTTGTTGACCATTTGAAGGTGGGAAGGACGAGGATGGCATACCATAAGATCTAGGAGATGTAGGAAGAGAAGTTAATTGGTATTCTCCCATGCTTGTGTTATTGATCTTAAGTTTTTCCTCAAAGCTCTTCATTAGTGCCTTTTGAGCCACTTTAGAAGTTTTTCGTGCCTCTTTGTTGTGTGGAACCATAGTGTTAGCTTGTTTTAAAGTGTTGAAAGATTAAGCATTGTCAGATGGAATGGACACTTCTACGCCATTATACAAAAATATTACACATTGATGATAACTAGAAGGGACTACCTGCATGTCATGAATCCAAGGTCTGCCTAGCAATATGTTGTATGTGAGAGGAAAATCCAGCACCTGACAAGTAACATTTCTTTCAATAAGGAACACTCTAATAGGGAGCACCACTAGTCCTTTTGATGATCTCTCCTCCTCGTCATATGCTTTGATAGTTATCTTCTTCCAAGAATCAATGGTGTGTTCAGAAAATCCTAGTGTTGTGACCAGTTTGAGAGTATAAATGTTCAAACTAGCACCTCCATATATCAAAATGTGCTTAACCCGATGTTTGTGAATCAAGACCTCTATGTGAAAAGGTTTATTATGTGGGTGACTAAGGGCTTTGTCATCTTCTTCTGAGAAAGATAGATAATGTGGAGAAGTTAAATGGTTGACCATTGTTTGGAATCAGTTGACATACAAGTCCTTTGGCACACTTGTTTCATAAAGAGCTCTCTCAAGGATATCTTGGTGTGATGGTGATAACTTAAGCAACTCTAGAATAGATATTTGCATGGGTTTTTGTTGTAATTGGTCCACCAGGTTATAGTTCGCAGCAAGAAGGGGTAGGGTAGTTTTCTTGGAAGTTTATGCCTTGGTTGTTGGTGCATAAGCTAGTTGAGAAGAGGATGCAACACCCTTGATAGTGATCTTAGATTGATTTCATGTTACCACATTGGAAGATTCAGTTTTATTCTCATTGATGTGATGACATTGACCAAACGGTCCGAAGGTTCGAGCATATTAATCACATTATCGTTATATGTGTAGCTATGATTTATTGTTGCGCCTTGAGTCTTTAAAGACTCTCCCTTTTCATAGGATGGTAAAGGCTTCTTGAAATCCTTGTGGTAATCATTGGTCTTGTGTCCATCAACAATAATGGTTTTGTTATCAATTAGATCATGTATCACATGTTTTAACTTCATACACTCATTGGTCATGTGCCCCTTATTCTTGTGGTATTCACAATAATGGTCATCATTCCACCATTTTGGTTTCAGTTTAGGCTCCTAGGGTTTAGAATCCAGGATCGTGATAATCTTATGGGCGACTAACATTTTTAGCACATCTTCTAACAGTTCTCCAAGAGGATTAAAGTTACGCTTGGGTTGTGGGATCCAAGGTATCTTATCCTTATGAGTATTTGGAGAAATCTTGGGGGAATTTGTGGTATTAGCAATGACCTTAGAAGCCTGAATGGTACTTGAGAGGTTGAATATGGGTTGTTTATCCTTAGTTGAATCGAATACACCATCGTTAACCACATTTCATTTCTTGTTCCAAAATTTTCTCTTATCTTTTCCATTACCATTATTGGACTTGGTATCCTTAGTTAGAGTGAGTTCACCCTTCTTTACAAGGACATCCTCTATCTTGATTGCATTGTCCACTAGATCATTGAATGAGGCATGCTTCTGCATTTGGGTCATGTAGTTTATCTTAGGTACCAAGTTATTAATAAAGATATCAATCTTTTCTAACTCAATTATTTGCCTTAGGTATCTTGAAAACATCCTTCTCCATCTCTGGAGGAACTTAACAAAGGGCTCACCTATGTGTTGCTTAGTGTTGCACAGGTTTAACATTGTGACTGTATGCAATATTTTGTAAGAATAAAGTTGGATGAACTTTTGCACTAACTCATCAAATTTTTGGATCCCAGGCAAAATTTTTGTGAACCAATCCAAGGCTTGGCCACTGAGGCTTCGCGGGAATATTCTCATTAAGTAAGTCTTCTCATGCATGAATTCCATATTGAAAGCGCAAAATTCCCTTACATGGTCTCATGGGTAACCTTCCCCATTGTATTTTTCATACTTAGGCATCTCAATCTTGGGAGGGAAAGGTGGCATGTAGAGACCCTTCACAAAAGGGAAAGGAATTATGGACTCCAAAGAATATTTGCTAGTTGGTTGCTCATTTGCTTTCTTTAGATCTCTTATCTCACATCTCATGTCTTGGAGTTTCTTGTTGAGGAAAGTAATAGGAGATATCTCTTCTTGTTGAATGAGTCCTTCAACATCAAAGTCATGCAGAAGTTTAACACCTAAGGATGCAAGGTGCATAAAGTAGTTCTCCTTATCCAAATGCATAAGTGTGTGCATAATATTTTTAAAATCGCTTATCTTGTTGGAATTTTATTATGTCTTGTTATGTTGGTTCTTCTACCAAGGAAGAGGCACTAGTATGATGGCTATGATGATCATATTTTTCCATTAGTATACAAAGGAAACAATTTTTGAACCGTCGGTAACATGATCACCAAAAGATAGGTTTATAGTGCAACCCAACACAACAGTTCACAGAGGTCACCAAAACTAGTCTTCACCAACAGAATGATCATAGTTTAAACTGACAAAATAGTCTACAGTTTAAATCAATAGACAGTTTATAGAGCAACCCGAGAAGAAGAATGTCTACAAGGACATTACCTATGAAAGACTATAGAGCAACCCAAGCACCAGTCTACCGAGAGAAAAATTTATTGAGAAATGTGGATCTGAGTTAAAAGTTAGATAAAATACTTGAGTTTTATATTTAGCTTTAAAGCTTATCTTTAAAACTATTTCTTAAGGGACAAGTAAAGCACATGTAATTTTTTTAATCAGTCTAACTGATTGTAAACATGCAAACTAGGATATCAAGGTCAAGTTGTAAACCTTTGATCATAGATTTATCATTGTATAGCGTGAAACCTAGATAGTTCAATTCATTGTATAAATAGATGTAGAAATCAATCAGACATTGATGATTGTAGTCGCAACAGACATCTATGGATCAGACAGAGAGTTTTATGTAGAAGGACAACAAAAGATGAAATTAGTTATGAAGAACATGATTCAAGGCTACCGAGCAGAACAAAGGTATTAATCAATCACTATAGATTATACACATACATTGTGAACTTAAAGGATCTATACTCAGCAATTCAAGATTGCATATAATTAGGTCAATAAGTATTTTTGACTGCATTCTAACAAGTGTAGCAAATAGAATAAATCCTTTAAGAAGGTAGATTTAACAATCCTTATGTAAATATCTTAACCGAATGAATACTAAATAGTGTTGCTAAAGCTCTTAACCAAGTAGACCTAACCAGTCTAAAATGTTACTCCTAACAAGGTAAGATCATCAGAAGTGATCAAAATTATAGCCTTAACCGACACCTTCCATTCTGCAGATAGTGAAGCTTTCTGGGTTTCATCCCCACCATAATTTTTACCTTCTAACAGGGGTTTTTTTCATTACCAATTCTTGTTTCATGACCAATTCTTGTTTCATGTGTACTTACATTTCATGAATTTTTCTATGAATGTTTACATGCAATTAATTTTATGTTTTGATATTACATGCATAAGATAGAAAAGAATCTATGGTTGGTAATGTAAGGAATTGATTACTAAATGATTAAGGGTTAATTGATAAAAGTTTTAAAGGTACTGATTCACCCCTCCCCTCTTAGTACACACCGTTCCATTATTCCAACAATTGGTATCAGAGCTAGATCTTTATTTAGAAAATTTTAAATCACTTAAGAGAAAAGATCATACAATGGAAAGGTATAAGCTAGACAAGAATCTTGAGAATCAGAAGTTGTAGATACAGATCTTCTATGAGAAATATAAAGAATCAAGAATCAAGATGAGAGAGCTACTTGATGAAATAAAAGTTATGGCAACTTTCTGTAATGAAATAGACTATCATGACACTAGTACATTTGAGGTCAAATTTTGACAGCCATTTGTCAGATTTCCAATGCTTATTTGTCGGTATTTTGACACATGAGTCCGTCACCATTTTTGTGTAGGAAATTGTGACAGAAGACACATCCGTCAGTTTATCGACACCACATTACGTCGAAAACTTGCACATGACAACAACTTCGTTATGGCATTTCCTGCGGTTCATCCATCGGCATTCCGACACCACGACTTATTAGAAATATAATATCTCTGTCGAAAATAACTGTCGAAAACATATCCTTTCTGACATTATAACTGTTGGCATACTGATAGTTTCCACCTAATTCTGACAGATATACCTGTCAGATATATAACATTACTGTCGAATTTTCTGTCAAAAAATTTCTATTTGTGACACTGTAACTGTCGGAATAGCAACATTCGTGCAACATTTCTTCAACAGGTTGCCCTGTCGAACGTATAGCATTACTGTCGAAAGAATTGTCGTAAATTATGATTCTCTGACATTTTATCTGTTGAAGGTATAGCACTGCTGTCAGAAATTAATTATGAAATGTTGAAAAACTGACGGATATGCACATTAAAGATAAAACAGCTCAAGAGACCATCATAGGTTCTCTCTTTCTTCGGTCTATATTATTGACAGAATGTTTTACCTTTCATTA
>MU226218.1:1882850-1897634 GCA_018584345.1 Thuja plicata
AAAATGGATATCCTTGAGCACAAGCACCAATAACATCAAATAATGGAGTTAAAGCATGGGCTAGGGCATGACACCAGTAGAATGCGGTCATTTTAGTGACAACAATATACAATGGCGTCATTAAACACATATGCCAATAATATCAACAAACGTGAATCCAAACATTTGAATACAGTGAATCAATATCCTTGAGCACAAGCACCAATAACATCAAAAAATAGAGATAAAGCACTGGATAGGGCACGACATCAGTAGAATGTGGTCATTTCAGAGAGCAACTCCCTCAACAATAAAATGAAATGCAATCGAATATGATGTCAGAGGCTCGAAAGATGAAGAAATCACATACCTTCTCCCGCGCTCAGCTGTCGCTCCTTTTCTCCCGCTCTCCAATCGAAATAAAAATGATGAGGATATTTCACTTTTTTTTTAATGTATACCCTGAATCTGTCCAAATTTTGATGGTCAATTAAACACCCATCGGAATACTGACATCATCGGGGCCTATTACAAAAAAAAACACCAAATTTGTAAGAAAAAGTTACCCGTCAGAAAATTTTGTCGAAATTTGGCCCCAAATGTAGTAGTGTGAAGAAGAGATACCTTATTTGTTTTAGTCATTAGGATCTACATCTAGCAATACATCTGACACGTCAGAAGGAAGCATTACAAGTCTGAATTTAATCAATCAACATCTAACAGAAGAAGTAAAGGTACTGCAAATCGGTCAAGAGATACAGATGGTAAGGATGATTGATGTTATGAATAATGCTAGACAAGTTGAACAAGAAAGAACATTAGCTATTGATGACAGGAGGAAGATCACTGAAAATATACAAGAGAAAGAAACTGAAATACAAAGACTTACTAAACATCATCATGAGATCACCAATCAAATAGTTCTTATGAGTCATGAGGCAAACCGAGTGAACATAGAACTGAATAGAAAATTGGAAGCTATTGATGAGCTAAGAGAAGAAAATGAAAAACTGAATCATGAAGTAAGGATTCAGCAGCAACACAATGATATAATCAAGAAAGCTGAAGAAAGTAAAAAAAGAATGGATGATTTTCTGGATGGGCAAAGAAGAGTCAACAACAATACGAGTCTAGGGTATACCGAGCATGGACAATCATCATACCAACCTAGTCAAAAATATGTCTATACAAATCCAAGACCAAGGAATTATTCATGCAATCACTATGGAAAAATAGGCCACACATCAAATGTTTGCAGGAGAAAAGCTAAAGGTATTCCTAAATCCACGTCTACATTCATAATAAATTGCTATAACTGTAACAAGAAAATACACAAAGTACATGAATGCACATCTAAGGTGAAACAACCAAAGAAGTAAATCTACATGGAAAAATATTGTTCTACTTGCAAAATGAATGGGCACACATCTCTTGAATGTAGGAAGAAGAAAAAGCAAGCATGGAAACCTAAAGAACAAGAAAATGTTCATCAACTGAGAAGAGTCGGTAACTCATATGTTTGGGATTACAACAAATGGAAAAACTACAATAGCATGTGGTAGATATGGAAACATAGCTACAAACTGCATGAGAAAATAGATGAGAAAGTCTAGAGGCTGGACTATCCCTGGATTCGCATGCTTACACTATCATAGGGTTAGTTATATAAGAAAGAACTGTAGAGACCGAGTGACAAAGTCAAGCACTTTTTCCAATGGCAATACCATTGAAGATATCAGAAGAATGAGAAATAAAATGTGGAGGAAAGCTACAAACACTGATAGTGCTAGACCAAGCAATACAATTGGTGACACCTTATCCAATAGATCTGGTGGTATCACCACCCCCACCTAAGCAGAACAAGTAAGTATGGAAATGCACTATACAAAGCTATATTTTACATCAGTTCCATTATACATTGATAAAATGCCAAACTAGCATGAATAAAGATGCACTATGGTATTACTTGTTATGAATTTGTGAATACAATCACGTGGGTCAAATGCATACCGATAATTGTTGGTGAACATATAAAATCTAAGTTGTTAATGTAAACCAAGCATCATCGATAACCATGTAAAAAGACACTGAAGTCTTCGCTATGTACTAAGCTCTGTCAATAAACATGTGAAGGGTCAATTGAATTGACACCTACCCTGAGCACCGCACTCTCACCAAGAATGAAGTTAGTATGTTCCCTGAGTGACTCCATCTTTGAACACTGAGAAGTGGGTAAAGTATTTATTGCACTACTTAGGGAATCATCTATAAAAGGGCAAAAAAAATCTCATTCGTTCACAAAGCAATTAAGAGCAAAGAGCAAAGCAACCAATAGCAACCAGATTATAGAGAAATTCAAGAATATTCATGACTATTCAGACAGATTCATAGTAGCTATAGTAGATCAAGTGAGTATCTAAGACTCACCAAGCTCATAGTTTGTTCATGGGAAAAGCCCTAATTTCCATAAACATGGGAACCACATTGTGTGTTTCCAAGATCAAGAATACAAAGGATAAAAAGGTTAATCTGATCAAGAAATCTATATGTGAAGATCCTAAGTACAAATTATACCCCAAGGTTGCTTCACAACTCGATGATGCTGGAGCATTCTCAAGCATACCACCTAGGGTTTTTCTAGTCGAGGATGTCCGAGCCTATATCCACTGTAAGGTTGCAAAGATCGGAGATCTCAAAGTTGAGGAAGCTTACATGAAGCTTTGCACATATGGAAACATCAAGGATGAACATAAACACATTGAGGTAAAAGGGTTGACAAATGCCCTAATGTTCCCAAAGGAATTCAAAATCAAGTGGATCCAGATAGTTCATAGTTGGGTACATGACTGAAAGATGTGGCTGGATGAGCCAAAACCGATCACCAAGGATGTAATATGTGTAGTAACTAGTTATCCAGTAACCGAAAAGGTTAAAGCCTTCAAACATCCTTCTCAACCTAACATAGAAAAGATGATAGGTGCAGTATGGGATGACAGAGGTTTAAAGGTAAACTCCATCACCAATCCAGAACTAAAGTTTGGTGCATGTGTATTGGAATACAAGGTATTCCAAGCCAGTCAGTTAAACAACATAGCATGTGGAGCAGTTGACACTGCCCATAAGATTGTGAAGAAGGGATTACAACTAGACCTATCCGAGCTTCTACTGAAGCAATTGGAGGAGAACATGAGGAAAATTAGGTCAAAAAGGAATAATTCATGTAAGTTTGGATCACTCCTCATGTGTACATTTTTATATTTCCAAAACTTCTTCCCATCTGTTAGTAATGTCAATTGGGACACTGCCCGACCAGTGATAATTCAAATTAGTGAATTTATTAAGTCACTAGGGGACAGCTTTACATCATTCATGGATGCATATTTCACCGGATTCAAAGAAAGAATGCAAAAGAGGATGATGATACCTAGATAAATGGTGGAAAAGTATAAGGATCATATATCTTTCATAGTGGATACCGACACCACCTTGATGAAACCAGCTATACCAAGGACAACATGGTTACCACCTCTTGATTATGAAATCAGCATCGATCAGGCCACAAATTCTATTGAAGCATTACTGAATGAGGCAGTTGAAAAATCACTACCAATATTTGGCACCTATGAAGAAGCTAAGGCCACAATTAAAATAGGCCTAGTAGTGAACAAGATTGACAGAAAGAAGACTAAACTGGTTAAGACACTTTAAAAGAAGTTATTGGTGGATGTTGAAGAAACTGAACAGAAAGATGACACTGAGGGATAGTCACCCATTGGTGAAAGAGAACAAGTGAGTGACTCTGATTCAACTAAGTCTGAAGCACCACCTACAAAGAAACCAAGAACTACTATTACATCCAGGATGAGGAGTCAAACCACGAAAGATATAGACTCACCACTAGTTAAGAAAGGACAAGTGAGGACTTATTAAAAAAGCCTCAAACTAGGAAAACATCAGAACCAAAGAGAAGAAGGAGATTAATCTGAAGCAAGGAAGATAATGAAGATAGTGAACAAGATGAATAAGCTGAAAAGAAAAAAGTTCCTACAATAATTGATGAGATTGTTGCATCATTCATCAAAATAGGTAGCATATCAAATCCTAAGATTAGACAATGGCTAACTCTGAAACCTGGAGATTAAAATAAGATAGAAGAATCCATCATTAAGACAATGTATGTATTCAAATATATACATGTACAGTTTGATAAGATGATGCCACAAGAACTTAATGACAAGATATCAACAAGGTGGACATATGCACTAAAATCTGAAAAACAGATAAGGGAAAGATCCCTAGTAACAATTATGTCACCCGAGTCAAAGATGGAATAAATTGATGAAATGATGAAGAAGCATTAAAGAATTTCTCACCAAAATTGAAAGCCTACAAAGTACTACAAGGCAGCCTAATAGAGCTTGAAAAAGAAAGCAATGAAGCTTGGAGAGGAATACTCAATCTACCTAAAGAGGATACACGCTTCGAGAAGGTATTAGCTCTTACCAAGACCCCTCACAATGAAGAGAAACAAGCTACACTGAGCCCATAGCACATCTTCATAAATGACACTGAGGATGTCAATCTAGTCGATCTGACAACACATGCAAGCAAGGCCATGGATGACATACCACAGATCTTACAATCATTAAAGGATACTATAGAAATAACTATAATAGACATCACTGGAAGTGATCCTGTAGATGAAGTAAAGAATGATGAAGATATTAATGTGACCATTGATCAAGAAGAAGAAAAGGAAAAGGAAACAAAAGATGTTGCACTGATTAATATACTAGGACAAATACCATTATTGGTACAAAATATCAATATCATCTCAAAAGAAAAGAAGAAGACAAATGATGAATAGAAAGGTACAAGTGGAGAAGAAAAACAAGGTAATGCTAAGGGTATCAAGGAAGAGAAAGCTAAAAAAAAGATAAGTTTGATGTAGAGACATCTACAACCAACCGAAAAGTGAATACTGAGCAGCAGGATAAAGGCACAACACCTCCAAAGCCTTCACCAAGTACATCAGACCAAGCAAAGGAAATTGCTATGGTACTGCATACAAGTGCTTGAAGAAGAAGAAGAATAAAAATTGAGTCACATTGGATGAAATTATTGACATACCAGACTGTGATCCTAAGAAATTAGATCTAGAGTCACTTAAAAATTATGGTGAACTTTTTAAAAGAAATGCAACTCAGGACAAGCTCGGGAAGGAGCACAAGAACTCCTAAGTCCTAGAGACAACCAAAGACATGTTATTGTGGATTGTACCTGACATAGATATTGATCAAAGTGCACCCATACTTGATCAATTATTAGTTCTTACTGACGCCATCACATCACAGAATGTAGATGCATACAAGGCAATAGAAGAACATGTTGAGCAGAAGTGTCTATACAAGCTTACAGAGAAAATAAACTAGGAAGTGGCAAAATAGAAGGTAAAACTTTCTGAATTAGTTACTACTATAGAACTGATAATATCAGAAGTAGTAAACATAATTCAAAATTTTTTTACACTAGAAACTTTCACTACCGAGCATAGTGACAAGTTGGCCAAAATGGATGAATATCTTAAGGAAAGTGAACAAGATCTTACAACCGATGAAAATGCATTCAAGTTACATTATGAGAAGCTAGTAAAATCTAAAAAGTTGAGACTAGAGATTCAAGAGGCAGAATCCAAAATCTGAGATGAGGTAACCGAGCTCCAATCTCTACTACTACCAAATCTCACACTACTACAACAACATATGACTTCAGCAAGAACATTGATTTCCATCATGGAGATGTCTATTACAAAGAGCATATATGATATGCATGCCAAACTCACCTTGGAATTCATGACCCTTGAGCACCTCCAAGAGAAATGGGAGAAGATGATGGAAGACATAAAGAAATCTCATTCCCACATTTTTGACAAATGGTAAGAATTACCCCTTTGTCATTATTTTCAAAAAAAGGGGGAAATGATATGATGAAAGGGAAAATGATAAGGTGAAAGGGGGAAATGATAAAAGGGGAATTATATGTATATATTTGTAAAGGAAGAAACATGTACATATACTATACCGAGGCATGCATATAGGGGGATTCATATTGACAAGATAAACACATGGTGTATATACTAAACATTTTAGTTTTGCACATATCAGTTGTTGATACTAATGTCAAAGGGGGAGATTTATGATCATATTTTTCCATTAGTATACAAAGGAAACATTTTTTGAACCATCGGTAACACGATCACTGAAAGATAGGTTTACAGTGCAACCCGACATAGTAGTTCACAGAGGTCACTGAAACTAGTCTTCACCAACAGAATGATCACAGTGTAAACCAACAAAACACTCTACAGTACAAACTGTAGACAGTCTACAGAGTAACCCGAGAAGAAGAATGCCTACAAGGACATTACCAATGAAAGACTACAGAGAAAGTCAGGCACCAGTGTACCAAGAGACAACTTTATTTCCAAGAAATGTGGATCTAAGTTACACGTCAGATAAAACACTTGAGTTTTATATTTAGCTTTAAAGATTATCTTTAAAACCATTTCTTAAGGAACAACTAAAGCACATGTAATTGTTTTAGTCAGTCTAACTGACTGTAAACATGAAAACTAGGAGATCAAGGTCAAGTTGTAAACCTTTGATCATAGAGTTATTATTGTATCATGTGAAACCTAGATAGATCACTTCATTGTATAAATATATGTAGAAATCAATCAGACATTGATGATTGTACCCGCAATAGACATATATGGATCAAACAGAGATTTTTATGCAGAAGTACAACAAAAGATGAAATCAGTTATGAAGAACAGGATTCAAGGCTACCAATCATAAAAAAGGTATTAATGAATCACTATAGGTGATACACATACATTGTGAACTTAAAGGATCTGTACTCAGCAATTCAAGATTGCATATAATCAGGTCAATAAGTATTTTGACTGCATTCTAACAAGTGTAGCAAATAGAATAAATCCTTTAAGAAGGTGGATTTAACTATCCTTATGTAAATCACTTAACTGAGTGCACACTAAATAGTGTTGCTAAAGCTCTTAATCGAGTAGACCTAACCAGTCTAAAATGTTACTCCTAACAGGGTAAGATCATTAGAAGGGATCAAACTTGTAGCCTTAATCGACACCTTCCATTCTGTAGATAGTGAAGCTTTGTGGGTTTCATCCCCACTGCAGTTCTTACCTTCTAACAGGGGTTTTTTGCATTACCAATTATTGTGTCATGTGTACTTACATTTCATGAATGTTTACATGCAATTAATTTTATGCTTTTATATTACATGCATAACATAAAAAAGCATCTATGGTCGGTAATGCAAGGAATTGATTACTAAAGGATTAAGGGTTAATTGATAAAAGATATAAGGGTACTGATTCACCTCTCCCCTCTCAGTACACACCATTCCATTATTCCAACAAGCTCTCATTTCCATGTTGTGATTCCCAATCGTAGGCAGACATAGTTTCTATCTTGTTAGTATGTTGATCAAGAACATGTATTGTCTTACAGGGAGCTGAAGTCTCTTTTTTCAGAAATCTTGAAAGTTGTAGGTTTCTTTCAAGATGAAGGTCCTTGTGTGGTAGTGTTAATATTTTTTCCCTTAGAATCGAAATCAACTTTCTGACTCCTTGTTTGGACCATGTATGACAATCTGTGACTAACGTCTCTAGAGGATCAAGTTGTCAAGTCAATGTCAAAGCTTCAAAGATTTGTTTGATGGAGAAAATATATTGGTCATTGAACTTGTACAAGGTATTGTGTGTTGAGGCATGAATACCTACTAGACGACACTTGTGACAAATATCATAAGTAACAAGAGTAAAGAGCCAATATGATCAAGGGGATTGTGAGAAGATAGGAAAAAGGATAATGATGAATCTAATCACCAGATTTAAAATTTGAAAAAGATAGTGACAAGGTATGATAGCTGCTACTGCAAAAAAATGTGACTGAATGCCAAAGATTTCAAGATTGGACTGATTTTAACTTAGATCCCATACAAAAATTCATGAGTTCCCATACAACAATATACCAGTCCTCATACGAGTTTCTACCCTCTAAGTGTTCTTTCATATGACAAATGTAATGGAATGAAATGAAAAAATAATATGGAACAATTTTCCACTTGTGCGTGAAAGATTTCAGACAATGTTGTCTAATTTTTGAGGTAAAAATCTTGACATTTACTATTTTCTATTGTCAAAGTGTTCTTGTATGTAGGATATGTCAAGTTCAAGGTGTACAAACACATCAAGCACAAAGAGTGAAAAACCAAACACTTTCTACCCTATAGTCAAATTGGCTTAGTATCACAATCTTTGCCCATGCTTGATATTCCTTTGCCTCACACAAAGTGATATTAGCTTTGGTTGGGAATATGCACGTTGTGAGTTTTGGAAAGAGAATCAATGCTCAAATTGCATAAGCTCCCCATGCCACATTAATGCTTTAAAACATCCTTGGGAATACATATGTTGGGTGTAAAATCTTGGGGTGATTCGGGTAAAGTACACTTGGGTCAATCGTTGCACAAAGATTATGATACTTTCAGAGGTAGATCAGGTAACCTCTATCTAAAAGTGTCTAGTAAGTTCATCCATTCATGACTATTAACCCTAAAAGCACACAAAATGTATATTCTTGCATGCAAGGTTGATACCTCTCAACCCTACACAAGTTGAATGTATCTCCCTTGTAGTCTTGGAAACAAGATTAAGACCAAGATGACCCTACAAGGGTCCAGTCAAATGTAGTTCTTGCTTAGAAATATTGAGGAAAAGAGGCCCTATAAGTGAAGAGGCATTAGAGATAGAAAATAGACATGTCTAACCTCTCCTTGGATTGAAGGAAGCATTTGATTATAGTGGTGGTGGAAGTAGCCAGGTCTGCTTTTTCCCCACTTGGGTCATTCCCAAAAGATTGCTCTCTTTGCAAGCCCTCTAAAGTTAAATGCAAGAAAATTAAATGGATAGCTAGTAGAGGTCAAGATTTCTAATTTTCCAAGAGGAAAAGAGCATACTCTCCTACTCCATAGTGTCTCCCAAACACATCAAGCACATGTTTGTTTACCAAAATAAAAGTGTTACTTGCTCAAGTTCAATCAAACATGTTTGGGTTTTTGATTCTCAAGAAGAGAAGAGCATTCTCCCCTAATGTATAATCTTACCAAAAAAAACAACACACTAATTAAGTTAGGTGCCTAAGAAATACACTAAGAAGACACCTGTTTTGTTTGGTTGATTTAATCTCAGAAACTTGCAAGCACAAATGTTAGTAGTTCCAATTTTCCTTTGGAAAGCATCCTACAAACACAAATCGTTAGTAGTCTTAGAAAAATAGTGTGCAAGTGCAACTTTGTCAAGAAAATCTTCCTCAAAATGTCCTGCAAAAACTAGTTAGGCTACAAAACCAGATAGTAAAAAGATCATAGAAGATAATGCAAAAGATTAGAAAACTAAAATCAGCTCAAGAGAAACCCTAAAAATGCTTGTTTTTTTCCAAACAAAAAAGTATAGAATACAGACTGGCAGTAAAATTTGTATGACAATACATTAGTTGTCATACGATAAACCAGGTTCTAACAAATACCCGTACGACAAATCTAATAGCCTGAAATGATAGAAGACAATGAATGAAATCTCATACGATAATATACTTGTTCCCAAATGAAAAAGTACTATTCTAATATGTGTCGTACGACAGAGGATAGAAAGTGCAGTTTCATCAAAAATATGTAGAAAATCATGAAAATAAGGCAAAAATGCAACTTCCTACCCCACGGTGGGCGCCAAAAATGTGTGTGGTAAAATGTGTGATCAATATGTGCAACCAAACACTTCAATAAACCATTATATCCAAGGGTTAGTGAAAACATAAGATTCAAATCACTAGCATAAAAACCCTAGAAACTGACTTATTCACTTGTACATTTGACCCTAATTTTAGACCATCATTTCTGACCAAGCATTAAAATGGTTTTGCTTGGTCGGTTTATAGAAGGAAAATTTTGATTTTTTTTAATCCATTCCCGTGTTGGTCAGAATTACGATAACCATGACATGTCAGAATTAAGACCAACATAGGCATATAACTTTTTAAAAAAATGGGCATTTTCATTATATTTCATTTTTTATTACGTAGAGCTAAAGGAGGTTGGAAGGAGGGCATCTCTCAACACCACCTACGCATCTCTCAACACCACTTTTAAGGGAATTTCTACCAAATTTGGTATTATGTAGATACTCTATAAAACTATTCTTCAGTGTATGTTGTCAAACTAGTTTCATGCTTCCATCATTTCATAGTATCGACTATAGCCATTCTTCTTAAATGGGTCAGATTCTTTGTCTATACTTCCATGTTCTAGAATCTAACAATGGAACTTGCATTTTTGATACCCCATATTATGAGGCTTCAATGTGAGGCTTATATAAAAAAACCATTTAAATTATGCCTCGCTGAATTTTCCATGTGCATATTGTTTTATTGGGTGCGTCCTGTGAGAGCACATTCACATATTTGTATTCGGCTTATATTATTTCAAACAGACATGTTCACTAACAAACCTTTTTACAATGAATTAGGGCACAAAACCATTTTGGAAGGGCTGAATATGGAAAAATTTGAAGAAGGTGATAAAATATAATATTTCTGTGAAGTGGGTTACCAATGTCAGTGGCATTCAAAATCCTTAACCAAAAGCTAGAGTCATGGGTTGTCTGAATTGCATGAGCTATTGTACCATTTTACTATACATGCAATATAAAACATTAAAATTTTCATTCATATCATAGTGTACCCCTCAATAATTGTTAGAGAACAATTTCTCTACCATTCATAATGATGTGTCAATGTAAATAGATCAAATTTAGACAAGCCATATACACATGATTTTATCACTTGGAGTGGATTGATATGCAAACACATCAATTAATGGGAGTCATTATAATGTATTTAGCAATGAACAAGTTATGTAAGAGGGACATTGAAATTATTTTCTTTAATTTATGAGTTAATATGGGAATAATGACTTATAGTGTGGTTGTATTGGCATCACTATTGGTCTCAGAAAAATGCTTTTAACAAGCTTTTCACTGTATACCAAGAGTCGGTAAGTTAGTACCAATATGTTTCATTGCATTTGTTCATGTCGTCCAATGGTGGTATTTCCATCATTAAACCATGTTATGATTGAAATTAGGAATAGTATTCAATTCTTTTCATCCTACAAAATTTTGGATTGTTTTTGTTATTCATCGTGAACTTGGGCAATCACTGAGCCTATACAACGAGGCAAACTCTTGTGGCCTTCATTACATTGTCTAAGCCACAATCTTACACTTGCATGGAAACCATCTAAAATTTTAGTATTGGGGTAAAGACATCTTATATGTTTTGTATTAGGAAAGCAGGGATTTTGAAAGGGCCTCGATCCCTTGTATAAGGATAAAGGATTAAGCCCAGTAAAATACCAAACAACAGCTACAGAACAACAAGAAGACTACTAGAAATAAGGAAAAACAAAACCATACAGAAGCCCATCCCAAAGGCAGGGTGACTCCCACCCAAAGTAAAGGTGAAGAAATATTATATGTTAAAAAAAATTAATTGCTATCTTTTTCACTTTTTGCTTCTAGTGATCTAAAGCTTAATGGTTCCAAATTTCAGGACTAAACATAAAATCTTGCAAAATCTTGACATGACATTATAAAACTTCTAGAAAATGTAGATTTTGTCAAAATTTTGGTGAGTCATGGTATAGATACCAATCTATTAATAACAATACCAATATTTTCTTTTGTAGATTTAAGTGATTAAATGACATGTTCTCTCTAGTGTTCATCAGGGACGTGTTCCCAAGATCTAGACACCCATCCCATCTCTCTATTTTTAATGTGACTGGGGTTATTACCTTAAAAGGGGGTTATCTCCATTTTTTTATCTTAAAATGTGGGATGCCTAATCCCACCCACACACCCACAACTTTTAGATAACCAGAAGAAATGTCACAAGTTTCTTGTGAGCTTGTGTGATGAAGATCAAATCTTCTTAGATGGACTAGAGAGGGGAGCAAGGAATCTAGGTATCCTTCTAGATTTAGTGAAGGTAAATTGATAACACACACAGTGAAATTTGTCAGAAGTGATTCTAATTAATTTCCACTAGAACTAGGAAGATTGTTCCTTCAACAAAATCCAACCGAACCAAAATGCATTTACAAAAAAAATCATAAACATTGACTTTTTGGCATCCATTTTTTTATACAAAAGAAATAGCATAAAGGAGGCATTGTTGGTCAGAAGAGACAAAAAAATTATAAAACACAACCATTGATTAAACTTGGGGTCCTATAAAATGCAAAGAGAACCTAGGATCTAATCTTATTGGTGATGGTGAAAGTATTATTTGAATGCCAGCTAAGAGCCTTGTTCTAGATTGAGGTTAAGTTGACATTAAACTATTAATTCGTGGGAGGCTATCTGCAAGTAGAAATCCTTATTTTATGTTTTCTAGAAGAAATTATTTGAAGTTTATAATAATTTTTTTGTTAAACATGGTGTGAATGTTCCTATGAGGATAGAAATAATGATTGAATCTTTTTCAGATAGACATTGTGGGGTCATGTTTATATTTTTATTAGATATATTTAAATACTCTTGATTGTAAGATTTTGTCCTCTTCTAGTTTCTTCAAGTTATTTTTTTTTATAGATTTTTTAAATTTATTTGTGTTTTAAACATATATATATATATATATATATATAACAATAGTCTCTTGCTGCCTAAGAAAACAATTTCAGTCCTTGCAACCTATGCCCATGTCCTGCTATTCCCAAAATTTGGGGAAACACTAGTTCTTTCTAAGTCACTTATGTCATACTGGATTGTGCACTTTGATAGTCTCATGTTCTATCATGAGATCATCAACAATCTTGCATCCTTATGTCTTAAATGATTTCTCTGACACTTGTTAGGCATCTCGATCTTGCATCTTGGGGGGTTTTAACTCTACCACATCATTCTTGTGCCTCTAGACTACAACCTTCATATAAGTAGTCTTATTTTTGTATCTAGACTCATGTCTCTTACATTGTGCCTGATGGGATTCTCTCCTTTCCCAAGGGAAACATTGCAAATAAAATGCGTTGATGTACCTTTCTTTAGGCATTGGTTCACCCTTGTTTCCCCATATTGGTCCTTGGCTGATATCCTTGGGCATCATCTATTTGGCATCTTTTCTCTCCCACTCCATATATTCTCTTTTTAAAGGAATATTTTTGTGGGCTTCCCTTTGTTCCTTGAAAACATCATATCTTCCTCACTTATCACTTGTGGTTATTGATATAATTCTTCCATAAATATGTTGTTTGTGCTTCATGTGAACTCATTGCCATGCATTTTAGCACTCATGATGCATAGGCGTGTAGTGTGTATGTTGTGATTGCTGCACATTTTAATCTCATTTTTTCATGTTGGACCCAATCTTTTCTACTCAATATTAAACACCTATTGCTTTCCTTTTGCTTCTTAAAGTAAGGTTTCTATTCATTTTGCTTCTTCTTCTAGTTGATTATGGTGCCCTTGTGTGTGGTTTTGTGAAACCATAGTTCATAGAATTGTACTCATAAAGTACTTGGCAAAACCTTGACAACAATGACAAGTTAAAAAACCACAACTTTTATGCAAAATACAACTACAAAATGTATAAAATAAGTTTTTTGGGGCTTTGGTTTGAATAGATACTGCACAATAGGTTTCCTATTTTGAGCTTTGTTATATATATTGAATGCTCAATATGAAGACTAAAATGCAATTGTTATTTTGTACAGTTATGAAGCTAGAATTTATAGAGATAGTAGATGCTTGTAGAGTGAAGACACGCTCAGATTTTTGCAACTATAGCATTGGTGACTATTGAACACAATATTGAGGTTCCTTTGCTACTGTATTTTTTTCAAATTGTTGTTCCAAGGGTAGATATTGTGTTAATTGTGATTTTTTTAATCTATTGTTTGTTACTTCATGCTATTAGATGTGGTGTATCTTTAGTTAATTGATAGATCTATGCCTATTTGCATTTTCTCTCCTCAATATTAAGTTGGAAGTTTTTCTCTAGTTTCATCTATCTTCCTCCTAACCTTAAAGTACAATTGAGTGAAAATTAGGAATTCTTAGTGAGTTATGGTTGACTAACTCTTTTTTTGGCGAGTAAATTTTTGAGGTATCCAATGTTGAGTGTTACTAGAAGTCTCAAAATTTTTTCCCAAGTTAATTAATTTTTGGCTTTTTGCATTATATTTTTACTTTTGCAAAGTTTTTATCAAGTTTTCACTAAATCTTGAGTCCTAAGTAAAAATTAGGAGATTCCAAGTTCTAGTATGATTGAGTGTAACCTTATCAAGGATCTAATCGTACTTGCATGTTCTTTGAGTTTTGACCCAACTTTTTACTTGATATTTTCCATACAAGTTAGAGGTGAGTGGCTAGGAATCATGTGTTCCCCACTACAAGCCTAGATTCAATTTTCAATAATGAGGCACCTATAGTAGATATGGTGAAACTTTGAGGTAGAGTTCAAATTTATGGCAATACATCACCACTACTCATGAAATGTGGTCAATGAGTTTGACTCAAAAACTCTAAAATTGAATCCTAATAGCAATATCATAATTTAAATTATTGTGGAAAGTATCTTCTACCTATCAATTTATGAGATTAAAGGGCTTTATCAATCCCTACAAATATATATATATATATATATATATATA
>MU226218.1:1897813-1933459 GCA_018584345.1 Thuja plicata
TATTACAACAAGAAGCCCGAGTATAGTAAGGATACTAGTCAATTCCCTAACCTCTTTAGCAATAAAAATAATGAGATCCATGCATGGAAACATAAATAATAACCAAATAAAGTATCTTACATGTCCATCTAACCATTAAAATATCACAAACCTCGTTTGAAGAGACATGGTTTCTGACTGTACCCACGGGAAAAAATACAACATGCAGAGAAAAATGTTTGTTTTATTGATTGAACTTATTACATTATGGTTTTCTCACCCATCCACTCTACACCCCAATTTCCACTCACGTGGATCAACAAAGAAATAGACTCAAAATCTTCAAAGAAACCCGACTGCAATCACCTAACTGCCCAAAACTGTTCCATAACAGTCA
Organism: Thuja plicata; assembly: GCA_018584345.1. Lineage (NCBI taxonomy): Eukaryota > Viridiplantae > Streptophyta > Pinopsida > Cupressales > Cupressaceae > Thuja > Thuja plicata. The sequence continues at coordinate 1,898,190 of MU226218.1, forward strand.
TAAAACTGACTGTCAAAACCAAATAGGCTTAATGGTGTTGTCAAGTTGACAACATGGTTTCTCATACCCCCATTTAGGATATTTAGAAGGTTTTAAAACAACCTTTACAATTCATACCAACCCATAACCCTTAGATGACCATTCTAGGCCATAATTGCACGAATGCAATTTTACATCTTCTTTTTGGCATCTTTTCACTTTGAGTGCAATTACATGATTTAATGGCATTAATGGACATATTATAACTATGGATACCCTTATAGTTCCTTGACCTTTACATAAGTCCATGGATCACTCAAGTGACCCCAAGGTTACATAACTATCCCTTATGCCATTCAATGGCTGACATAACATTATTTAGTGATTCACATTAAGGATCCGTGGAATCCTTGCATATTGTTAGGGCCCATTTTTTTCATAGAATTTGTGTGTCCTAGAATAGCCAATTCACACCTTGGATCCCCATTCACTTCTTCAAACTCAAACCATCCACTCATGCTCCATGCTCATGTCATGCACTCTTCATCCAATATGCTTCTACAACCACACTCATAAACTAAGCTCCCAATGGTGATCCTACTCCTCCAAGTATCCCAATACACTCAAATCACCCACACACTAACACCAAAACTCATTCATGCATCCATTCTGCCTTCTTTTCCCAAACTGTCTAGAGTGTATAGTTCTAGTAGTACAACAATGAGGGTTATTAAATACTTTCTCAAAATCTTCCCAAACAACTCTTAAAAAACATTACATATTCTGATACCCTTTTCCAAGGTTGATAACTTACCTCAAGATTGGACCCAAGTGTTTTTGACCAACTTACTCAAATTTGCCACTATCATAGAACTAGGAGGGCTAATTCGACCCATTTTACAGAGAAACTACTAATGTCTCTTCACACCAAACCTTGAAAATTTCAAAAGTATCATCAAATTACCCCAAACCATGGATTCCATAATTAATTTGGTTCTAAGACCTCTCTGTATGGAAAATCCCTAATTTTCTCTTCAAAACCCCTAAACTCTAGGGCTTGGTCAATCTCTTACCTCAAATCACTGTAACCTCAAATTGGTGGATGATTCACCATCCTTAGACCATACTAACATGGATTATACCATAAAATCAACCTCTCTAATGGCTATATTCTCTGCTACAATAACCATGCACCATGCATGTAACCCTCCAACACTGTCAAACTTGACTTTCCAACCTTATTCACTTGCAAACTCCTTGTTTTTGCATTATTCATGTTAGAAAGTACAATACAAATTTGGATCCATCCCCAAGTTACAATATGTACAAAAAGGGGATGGATCTTACAAATTCATAGTGAAAGATAAAATCAAACTATGAACTTCTACAGGACAGTCAGTATAAAATTGCAAAATAGAGTTGTAAGGTGCTTGAAATTGCTCTAAAATGTTATAAAAACCATCATGCAGCCATAACCAATCTTATGGATTGATATTTCATCAAGAATTCTTTAAAATTACAAGAAATCAATCTTTCATTGCTTCAAAATAGTGCAGTCCATAAAATCTGAATCTGAAACTTTACCTCTCTCGTGCCCTCTTGCCTTCTAAGGCTTTCATAGACATAAAACAACTCCCATAACTGATCCCAATGGATTGGGATTCTTCAACATGCAAGATTGTCTATTTTTGGACTTTTCCCTCTGTGAGGAATCTAACCATTACATTTCAAGTCTTTAAACACTCAAACTTATTTAATTGACTCCCTAGACTCTAAGACTTTGAAAATTTTCCATGTAGGGCCTTCACATAACATTAAATATATTATTCTTCTCTAATAATTAACCATTAGCCTTCTAGGCCTAATATTCCACCCTATGCACTCAAATCCTCTTACATCACTCATGCCTTTATACATTAGGCTTATTACATTTCATTATGTCTGATTACATCTAAGACAAGAATTAGCTTAAATCCATATTACAATTCACATATTGATCTTTTAGATCATTTAGTCTTCATGAGCCAACCAAGTGACCGCTTTGCATGTCTTTGTCAGGATGCCCTACACCACGTTTGGTTCACCCGTAAGATAACTGAGAAGATGCATAAGAAATTTTAATTGTTTATTTATTAATTTTTTAAATACATTGTGTATATGTGTGTATATATACACATATACATGTTTATATATACACATATGTGTATATATACACATATACATATTTATATATACACATATACATGTTTATGTATACACATATACATGTTTATATATACACATATGTGTATATACACACATGTATATACATATACACATGTATGTATATATACACACATGTATACACATATACACATGTATGTGTATACACACATACACAGATGTGTGTATACACATACATACACACATTTGTGTATATGTACACACATATTCACATACACACATCTGTGGGTATATATATACACAACTGTGGGTAGATATGCACACACATGTATATGTACACATATACACACATGTTTGGTATTTTGAGTTGTTTAACTTGCTTGGATGATTCCACTAACTTATTGAGGGACATTAAAGATGTTTTCAATGGTGTAGAGTGGGTGGTTTTTATTATTGTATGAATTAAGTTAACATAATTCAATTCAAGTATATTAAACATATGTCCTTTTATGCATAAACTAGTTGAATTTACTTTTGACATCTTCTCATAACAATAATAATAATAGTTTGTGTTTTACATGATTGCATTCCCCAAATCATTACTGGAAAAATTTTGAACATATCTAAATGGAATACTTTGTGTCTGACATACTTAAATGGAATACACCAAGAAGTAACAAATGATGAATGCTCAATTTTTGTAATGGAAAAGCATCGGAACCGTCCATTTCTAGAACTTGATTTTCTGTAGTCTTAATATTTTTTCTATAGTCCTAATGATTTTTCTTATTTCTTGTCTTTTGTCCCTTTTTATTTCCTATGTCTGTGCTTGGTGACAGGATTTTGAAGATTGTTGACAAAGCGTGTTTCTTTTTTTGATTATTTGATTGAGCCTCTCACCTTTCCTTACTTTGTAAGTTCCATTGTCCCAATCAAGTTTTGCAATTTTTTTTATTAGGTTTCATGTTTTTTACTGTGGGGTTTTGCATTGTTTGTTGTTCTTGGTAAATTAGGCCTTGAATTTGACTTTTCCCATGTCCGAGTTTGTGCCAATTATGGATTTCACCTTCTTTTGATGGTATATTTCATTCACTCTATGTGGAATACTATTTTGTTCAATTTTTTATTTCAGCTTGATATTTCATTCATTTTTCATATACACAGAAAAATGGACAGTTTTGAGACTACACATTTGTTGATATTGTGAGACTACACCTGTGCATATACCTTATCTAATCAACTCTTATATGCATAGGTGATGAACTTGAGACATTTTAATTGTTAAAGAAATTGGCATTTGAATTTTTATTCATTGGTTGTGATTTGAGAAGGTATATGCATAGGTGATGAACATGCAGATTTCATAATAATACTTTGAATATTATTTATACCTCTTCTCATAACATTTTTTCTTATTTCTTGTCTTTTGTCTCTTTTAGATTTCCTATGTCTGTGCTTGGTGACAGGATTTTGAACATTGTTGAAAAAGTGTGTTTCTTTTTTTGATTATTTGATTGATCCTCTCACCTTTCCTTACTTTGTAAATTTCATTGTCCCAATCAAGTTTTACAGTGTTTTTTATAAGGTTTCATGTTTTTGATTGTGGGGTTTCGCATCATTTTTTTCTCTTGATAAATTAGGCCTTGAATTTGATTCATTTTTTATATACACAGAGACCACACATGTTGATAAAAAAATGAGCTATCTGATTTAGGTTTACTGTTCATGATTGTAAACGGTCAATATTTCTGATGGTACTCCTTGGTGTATTCCATTTAAAAATAATCAAGTTTCTATGGCTATGATAAATGTCCCTTTGTGTTGAGAAAATGGTTGTTCAGTGTTTGTATCTACAGGTTGCAACCAAATCATCCTTCTTCCACCAACATTCTATTCAATGTATAAGTAACGAGTCATTCCATTCAAGAAAGACCATGTGTGACAATATCAACTCAGAACAAAATAAGGAGACAATTGCTAGATTGTGGTCTAAATTTAAAATAAAAGGTGATGGAAAATGTTGTTGTCCCTGTAATATTTGCAAGGGCTTAAAGACTCGAAGATATCTAATCAAAATAGTTGAGGAACATTGTAGGCAGCATGGTCACATTGAAGGGGAAAATGAATTTCGTTCATTGGTATGTATTTCAATATATTATTTTAACAATTTATATACATAAGAAATGAATTTATGATGACATCATGGTCATGGTTAATTTAAGGTCATGATTTTGATATAGGTCAACCACCCTGGGTTTCATGTTATGGACCATGATAATCCAGAGAATGTGGATTTCCAAATGAGGGAACATGGAGGTGTGAATATCAAAGTAGAAGGTAATGATCCCATGGAAGAAGATCACAATGGTCAAGATGATGGTACTAGCACAATTGATGATGTTGATGAAGATGACCTTGATGTACCTATACTTGAGAATGCATACGAGATCCTATACAAAGGCTCCCAAAAAAATCTTCTTGTCATTGTATTGTTGTTGGTGAACTTGATGGTTATGAATGGTTTATCCAATGTAGCAATCACACGTATGTTAAGGTATGTCATATATGTCATCTTTTTTAGTCATAATTTCCTTATAGTTAACAAAGGGTGAATCATATGTATGTCATATTGTGAGTGAAATGGGAGGTAAGAGAGTAGGAGACGGAGGAGGAGGTCAAGCGGGAGGAAATTTTGAATTATTGCCTAGGCGGCAACTGTGATGCTGCAAGGACTCCTGCACCTGTTGCGGTAGGAGACCAGTAGAAGGTGGGAGGATCATCAGGTGAGGCCTTCACAAAGGAACTAGATGATGAAAAGGACCCAGATGATGCTCATTCCTGAGGAGGTGGGCCAGAAAACATGTCTAAAGTAGGTAAGTACACCCTTACTGGTAGTAGTGGAAATGTTTCTGCTAGGACTCACGCAAAAGGAAGCTGGTCATCATTATTTGGGGTTAAACCAACTAGAAAATCCCCTTTCCCTAGCATTAGCAACATCTCTGAGCCTGGTATGGGCGTGTTTGGCATCTTAATACCTGATCCTCTAGTGGACCATACAGTATCCAACATGCCTCTTACATTGGTAGGAAAATTTACAGGAACCAAACTTAACATTGACTTGGTTAGAGTATTTATTTCTCGTAAATGGAAGCTCAAAGGGAAATTTAATATAGCCACAATGCCAAAAGTTTTTTTCTCCTTTGTCTTTTCAATTATGGAAGACCTTTCAAAGGTGCTTTATGGAGGCCCTTGGATGTTTGGAAAATCATCTTTGGCTCTCCAAAAATGGGTGACGAATCTAGACTTGAATGCAAACCTATTCGAAACTGCCCCTATTTTGGTTCATTTTCCAAGTCTTCCTATGGATTACTGACATTAAGATGTCTTTACGGGTCTGGCGGGAGCTTTTGGAGAACTCCTTTCCATAGACCCAATGATGGTCACTAAGTCCAGGTTGGTGTATGCTAGAATCTGTGTAAATATACACCAAAACATGGACCTATCTGAGGTCATTTCAATCAACTCTAATTTGGGTAAGCATATTCAACCTATGGAATATGAATCTATACCCTTTTCTTGCTTCTCTTATAAAAAAGTAGGAAACTGGGCAAAATAATGCCCATTAAAACAACAGAAAGAGAAAAGTAATCAAGGAAAATAGTGGGAGCCAAGGAAATAATGGAAGGAGAAATCTAATCCAAATGAAAAACTTAAAATAAATCCTAGATCAAGCCTTCAAACTGATAATAAGGAGGGAGATGAATCTAATGTTACAAAGAATAAGCAGGACAATGACCAAAAAGAATCAAATGAAGAAAGGAAAGAATCAGATATCCAAATGGTTAAGGAAACTATAGAGATTGAGAATAATAGCAGTCTCTCAATCCATAAAAACCAAGCCTAGGATCAAGCCAATGAAAAAAAGGATCCTTTGCCAAAAATTCTGGGAAAGGATACTAGTGAATCTATGGAAAATGAGGGGGGGTCATTCCCATGTTAGGAAGAAGAATCCCTTTATTTATTTAGGAGATAATCCTAGGGATTTAGTTTTGAATGGAAGAAATTCTGAAGTGGGTGATGATGAAGTCTTGTCCCCTCTAGAAGACCTATGCAGTGAATAAAGACTGGAAAGATATATAATATTAGGGGAAAGTCAAGAAGAACCATGGACTGAAATAAATGAAAAAAAAACTCATCTAAAAGCTCCATAAAAAAAAGGACAACACCAAAGAAATCCCCATGAATCATCAAAGAAACAAGATAATCAAACCCAAGGAGGAGTTTAGACAAGAAGGCAATAGAAGGCAGATGTGGGAACTCCCAAAAACAAAAAAGGAAGAGAATCTATTAAAAAGACACGAGAGCAAGAAGCAAAATAGAATATAGTAGATGGTTGGAAACATACTAGTCCTGAGATATGCTATCCAACTCTCTAAATGAAAGTTATATCATGGAATATTAGAGGACTAAATAGTCCCTATAAATAGGATGTCCTAAGGAATCTGGTTAGAGACAGAAAACTAGACATACTACTTATCCAAGAAACCAAAATGATCAAAGATAAAGTAGAAAAAATTCATATGTTTAAGAATGGTGGCAGCTTGGGTGTTGACTCTGATGGTGCTTCAGGGGGTATTGTCATTTACTGGAATAAACAGATAGTAAATTGTACCTTCCTTACAAGTGAGAATAATATTCTTTTGGTCAAGGCTGAATATATAAAGGATAACTTAACTTGGAATCTTGTCAATATTTGCGCTCCTAATACCATAAAAGGTAGAATGAAGTATTGGAAAAGTTTGAGAGGGATCCGCAAGCAATTCCAAGAAGATAGATGGATGGTCATGGGAGACTTCAATACCCCCTAAGAAATGAGGAGAAAAAGGGTGGCATCCCTTCCCAGATGGACAGTAGAATTGATCTAATAGATTACATCAATGATGGGGCCTTCTTAGATTTGGATCTGGAAGGAATAGACTATACTTGGTCTAACAGAAGAACAGGGAATGATCTCATCCAGGTCAAACTAGACAAAGCTCTTTTATCTCATGATTGGATATCAAGGTATTCTTTCTCCCTCTCTTCTCAGTTGCGTATTGGATACTATCATTTTCCTATATCCTTAAATGCTAAAATGATCAAGTGTAAAAAGAACATTCTCTTTCATTTTGAAAAAATGTGGACTACCCATCCTAATCTAAAAGAAATGATAGAAGAATGGTGAAACTATTCCTTAGAGGGGGGAGCCATGTATAGAATTGCCATAAAAAAAAATACTTTGAAAAGGAAACTCAAATTATGGAACAGGGAGGTTTTTAGAGATATTTTCCAAATGAAAGGTAGAATGCAGGCTAATATTAAGGAAATCCAAGATAAAATCTAGAAAGAAGTCCTTTCTGAAGAAAATAAAGCTTTGGAAAACTTAATGCTGGTAGATTATCATAATATAATTTCTAAGGAGGAATCCTTTTGGAGACAAAGATCCAGAGTGCTATGGCTCAAGGTTGGGGACAAAAATACCAGATTCTTTCATATGACAGCCATGAAACACAAAGTTGTTAACATGATCTCTAGCCTGAATTCTAAAGATAATACCATAAGAAAAGAAGAATATATTAGAACGAAGATGCACAACTATTTCTCCCAGCTCTTAACTAAGGATGTCAACTTGAATGGGATTGACAAGGATGAAATTATTTCAGCTATCCCCCAGTGGGTAGATGATCCAACAAACAAATACCTCCAATTGATCCCTTCAGACAAGGAAATTGAGCCAGGTTCTTTCCTTTGAAGGGGAGAAATATCTTGGTCCTAATGGATTTTCCATGTTATTTTTTAAGTAGTTTTGGGATATCGTCAACAAAGATGTGCACATAGCAGTTAAAGAGTTCTTTGGCACCAAAATCCTCCTAAGGGAGCTCAATGCACCTTTCTTAGTCTTAATACCTAAAAAGAAGGGAGAAAACTCAGTGGACGCTTTTAGACCTATCAGCCTCTATAATTGTTTGTACAAGATTATTTCAAAGGTTCTCACTTCCAGATTGTTGTCCATTCTCCCAAATATTATTTCCCCAACAGAATGGCTTTGTCCCAGGAAGACAAATTATGGACTCTATAATTTTCATTCATGAGAACATTCATTCTCTGGAAGTAGCTAAAAAATAAAGCTTCTTGATGAAATTGGATCTATCTAAGGCTTACGAAAGAGCTGACTGGCAGTTCTAACAAAAAGTTCTTAACTCATTTGGCTTTGATAAAGGGGTTATAAAAATTATTACCCAATTGATCTCTACTGTTTCCTCCTCTGTTATTGTTAATGGTGGACCTTCTCTTTTTTTCAAACCTTCTAGAGGTTTAAGACAAGGTGATCCTATCTCCCCTATCTTGTTTTCTATTCTTGCTAAATGTTTAGGAAGGTATATTAATAAACTAGTTGGAAAGGGTGATATCACTGGCATCCGCCCTTCTTCTGACAGCACCACTTGTTCAGATGAGAAATTTGTGGATGATACTCTTATTATGGGGGAGGCTACTATTAAAGAAGCTAGAAACTTGAAGAAAGTCCTCTCTGTTTACACTATAGCTTCTGGCCAACTTATCAACTGGGCTAAGAGTTTCATTCTCTTTATTAATACCCCTTTGGAGAGACAGAATAAGATATCCAAGATCTTAGGATGCAATATTTGTAGTCTCCCTTCTTCTTACTTAGGGCTTCCTCTTTTCTCTAAACCTCCTGACAGTTTTTGGTTTTCCATCATAGACAAATATAATAACAAGCTTGTTGGATGGAAAGGAGATCTTTTAAGCAATTCAAGGAAGCTCCAACTACTGAAATCTATGCTTCAAAATCTCCCTGTCTACGCTATGAGTCTCTTTAAGATTCCTCATAAATTTACTATGGTGATAGAGAAAATCCAGAAAAGGTTCCTTTGGTCAGGGGTAGTTCAGATAAGAAAAGACTCAACCTTTTGGTCTGGGAAAATGTCTGCAAGCCAAAAAAAGCTGGGAGGTCTTGGTATGAGATCTTTAAAAAATGTCAATAAGGCCCTCCTGGATAAACAACTTTGGAGAACTTATGGAGACCAAAAAGAATGGAATGGGATTATAAGAAATAAATACCTCTTTAATTCTAATGCTTTGGAGGATTACATAAATAATGATAATAGCATTAAAGGATCTAGTATCTGCAATAGTATTAGCTCGGCCAAAGATCTTATCATCAAAGGTCAATGATGGAAGCTGGGAGATAGAAGGAGAATCAACTTATGAGATGATAAGTGGATCTAAAAGGAGCCTTTATCTTTCAATCAAGAGTGGATACAAGCGATTGACATATGCATGGAAAATTTTGAGACCAAGGCTAAAGACTACTGGAAGGAAAATAAATGGAGGAATCTTGGTGACATAGATGGAAGATTTATTTCCCTCTAGCATGAGTTGCAAACCTAGTTTATCAAAGACAACTCACAGGATAGTACTATTTGGGACCCTTGTCCTGATGGTAAGTTCTATGTGGCTTCTTCTTATAATCTCCTAACTATGGGGGAGGTGAGACCTCTCTGCTCTTATGTCTGGTACAATCATCTCACTCCTAAAATCAACTTCTTTTTTTGGCTCTTAATTCAGAATAAACCTCTTACCCTTGATAATCTTTCTAAAAAGGGTTTTAATCTTGATAATAGATGTATTCTTTGTATGGAACAAGTTGAAACTTGTGATCACATAATGTTACATTGCTAAATATCCCGAAAGGTTTGGGAAATTATCTTTAGGAAATGGAATATGTGCTGGTTTTTTTCCTAACCTCTGGCAGTTTTTTGTCAAGCAATGGTGCAATCCATCCCAGAATATTATTGCTACGGAATTCTAGATCTTAATTCCTCCCCACTTCTGCTAGCGTTTCTGGAAAGAAATAAATAACATAATCTTCAGGGAGAAACAGTCCAGTCTAGAAGTTGTTGGCAACCAAATCTATAGAGCGCTAGAAGAAAACTTCACTTCTTCAGGTAATAATAATTCTGCCAAGTTAATTAGGGACACTAGAGATTGTAAATTCAGCATTCCTGAACCTAATTCCAAACTTTTGAGAGCTACCACTATTTTGACCTCCCCCCCAGTGGAATTGGGTTAAGGTCAACTTTGATGGGACTTCAAAAGGCAACCCAGGTATTGTTGGAGGAGGAGGAATAATTAGAGATTGGAAGGGAAACTATATTGGGGATATTGCTTCTCCCTTGGGATTTCAATCTAATCACATATCAGAAGAAATGGCTGCTCTTAATGTGATGTTGTTGGCAGAAGAGTTGGATTGTAAAAAAGTCTAGCTGGAAGGTGAGTCCCTTAACATCATCAATACTATTAAAGGTAACAACAAGGTGTCTTTGACTATCGGGCAAATCATTGATAAAATTAATGAAGTGGCTTCAAAATTCATTGTCTTTCATGTAACCCATAATTATCGTGAAACCAACCAAGTGGAAAATAGGCTAGCTAATTTGGGAGTTAGAAGTGACTTCATTCACAAGTGGCATGGCTCAGCAAAGATAAGTGATGAGATAAACCTGTTAATTAATCATGACAAAATTAATCACAAGGTGGGCTTTATTAATACTTCTGATCTCAATGTATGATAGGACTCGGATTTGGAGTACGGTGAAGGTGAATTGCCAAGGGAAGAGTAATAACAATTATGACCCTCTTATGTCACATGCTTTATGGGTCATTAAGAGACAGTTAATGCATAATCTCAATTATTTGAAGCATTTTGGTTATTGTCTAAGAAATTCAGAAATTGTTACTACGGTGTTAGTGAATTTTTGCGACCCCCACATCATTGAAGAAGATGAATCTATGGGTGGAGACTTAAAAAGAGAGGAACCTACTGAGTGCAAATGGGTGAAAGAGAAAGATGTCTAGATAAAACATAAGAAGGGAAAAGTGCATCGATACCTTAAACACCTGCATGGTAATGAAAAGGAGATTACAAAGGCATTTATTGTTGGGTGGGAGAATGGTAAAGTTAACATTTTGGGTAAATATTTTACCCTAACCTTAGAACTTATGGTGGAGATTAAAGGGCTCCCTCTGGATGGGATGCATTTCATAAAAGACAAGAAAGTGGGAAACAAAGCCTACAAAACCTTTCCCAAGTCTGATGAGGAGCTGGCTATGCTGGTTAAAGGCAACCTAGACTATGTGAACCTGTCCAATGTCAAACGTATCTGGGATTTTGTTATCAGAGTGATAATGGAATATTTCACACTGGATGGTAGGTACTCCAAAGTCTACAATTACTATTTTGTGCTCGTTAATCATTTTAGACATGATGTTAGGGTTTCTTTCTCATTTTACCTGCTTAGCTCTCTCAACCAAAGCATTGTGGACTTTAGAATTAAGGTGAGCCCTATACTACATGAGGGGCTTACCCTTCTCATAGAAGACTATGCAAAAAATCACATTTATGAGCCTCTCCCTAAGCATTTTGATAATGCTAAAAGAATAAATGTGGAGTTGTCATCTGGTAAGAAGGACAACATAGCCACAAACAAAAAAAGTCATAAAGGCCTAGTGGAAGTTGACATCATTCTTTCCATTTTAGATGATGTGGAAGGTATGAGGACCAACGATGACCAAGAGGAGGTCTCTTCTGAAGACAAGGACATCAAAGATGGGGAGCAAAACAACAGAGAGGAATCTAAGAAGGATAACCCTAATATCACTGAGCCAATGGGTGAAGAAGGTTCTTTTTCTACTGAGGAGACTATGGAAATGGCTAATACCATATCTAAGGAGATAATTGAACAAGTTGAAAACCTAGTGGAAAAATATATTGATAAGAATCAGAACAAGTCGATGGAAGACAGGGAGGACCAAAATAAGAGGAATGATGAAATGTTGGAGAACAGGGCCAATACAGCAATAGAAGAAATAGAGGAAAATGAAACTGATAAAATAGGAAAGGCAGAGGATAATATGGCTACAGATAATCTGGAAGAGTCTAAAAAGACCTAAAGTGACAAAATCTTTGTCGATCTTGAGAAAGAGTACCAGAATGAGCATATTGGTTGTGATATTCACTATACTCCTCCTGAGAGCCCCATGGGGGATGCTAAAGAGAATGATAATAAATAGAAGCAAATGAGTTTGGAAGAAGACCTTTGGGATTAGGACTTCAAGGTTAAAAGAGCTATCAACATTTCCCATCTCTAGGTGGCCAGAAACAAAGCTATGTATGGCTACAATATCGATAAATAGGTTTAGGATGATATTCAGGAGCTGCAGGCTAAGTGTAAAGACCTTGAAGAAAGAAATTATCTCTTGGAGGAGATAATGGACAAAATGAGGAATGATGCAATGATGTATCAGAAAGGTAATGATGTTTTTGATAAGGTAACTGATAATTCTGCCAAGCTGGAGGATAAGATTAGCAAAATTATTGACATTAGGATCAACCCTATCATTGAGAAAACCAATAATAATAACACCATGTTGAGGAAGCTGACTACTATCATCAAATTGGGAATGGAAGCATCTATCAAGAATCTGAAAGCTCTGCATACCCTGATGAAAGGGAATTGCAACGATAGAGAAAATCTGGAGGATGATGGGAAACAAGACATCCAGACATCTGGCCTAGGATCTAGAACTAGATCCAACACAAGAAAAAAGACTGTGGCTCAAGTCAAAGACTTAACTAATCTTCGGGATTCCATCCAGAACATGAAAAATTAGATAATGGAAATCTAGATTATGGAAAACCAGATGGTTGAATCTGAGAAGTGCTCCAAGACGCTGGACTGAGTCGTGTGCTGGAAGATCTTTTTTGGTCGTATTGTTAGAAGTTTCTTTTTTGTCTTCTGCTCCTTTTTCTTTTGGTTAAAATTTTTTTTATAAATCTAGGGTGTTATCCCTCTTTGGTCTTCTATCTTTGCCTTTGACAGATAGCTTATTATTTGGGTTCTTAATGCTTATCTCTCTTTTTCTATGTGTTGCCCCTTTTTTTCTGCATACCTTTAGAGAAAAATGGATGTTTGGTGTGTAGTAGTGATCTTGAACACATTATGCAAGTCATGAGTCTAAGTCTAGTTTTTCCCTTTAGTCTAGGGAAACCTTTATCATATTTTCCTAAATTGCCTTCTCCTTTGTAAGTCGGGGTGTTGTTATCTGTAATCACTACATTTTTGGTAGGTTAAGCTCCCAAATCCGATAAAGGTCACGATTCGGAGGTTTCTAACATTGATCTTATGTGATTATGAAATCTCTAGCTTTGATACTTCATCTTTTCTTATCAGCAAGAAATTGGTTTCAAGCCTCTTCCTGGCGGATAATCACCTACAGACTGCCTTTTCTGCAGTCAACCATTCTTAAAGTCTCAACATTCAGTGGAAGTGGAAGATAGATGATGTTGGAAAGTTACAATGCAAACAATTGTTGTTTTGTCATTGATGTCAAACCTTAACTAGTGAGACTATTGCTATCTATTTGAGTACCATATCTATTGATTGATGAAGAATATTTAACAAGAAGACCAAGTGGAATGGTTGATTTAAGGCAAATAACAAGGGTACTTGATCAGTTGGCACATTAGAAAAGCAATGTGTTGTTTATCTTTTAATGTCAGTTTTACTGGTTGGTTTGTGCCAAGCACCAGTATGCCGAGCAAAATTTCTAGTGATGACCGAGCACCAGTGAAATTGCCGAGCAAGTTCAGTGTTGGCCGAGTGAGAACACAATGGTGGCCGAGCGCCAGTATTTTTATTAATGATGAGATTTAAGATCTCTGGCTGACATAGTTAATTTTATTGGGATATGTAAAGTTAATTAAAGATTGATCCACGTTATTTAATGAATGGGTAACCACAATTAATGCATATATTCAAGATTTAATTAAAGACTACTTTGGAGAAGTAAATGGTAATGTAATGATGGGATGATCAATTGGATCTGGCCTAACCTAAGATCTACGATATTGATTAAGTAGCAAAGATTTATCTGACCTAGATGAAGAGGTATAAGATAACCTCAAGGGGTTATTCATGTATGTAATGTGCTTGTGTGTATGCAAGAGGATTGCATAGTTAATTTACTGATTGGCATGACCTAGCAGAGAAGGCTGAATAGAGAAGTAGAGAATTGTATGAGTGATTGCTTGATGAATTTCCAAGCAGATCAGAAAATTGAAATGAGAATGGAGGCCACTTAGTAAGTTAGCTTTGGAGCTGAAATTGGATCTGGATTTGCAAAGTAAGTTGTATGTATCAGATCACAACTATTGATTACTTTCTAACCATTGTATCAGTCAAAATCCTTTAACAAGGTTGACCTAACAGTCATTGTATAAATCCTTTAAGCAAGGTGACATTCAAGTGGAATGTTCTAAGTCCTCTAACAAGGCCACTCCTGACAGGGTGATTAAATCCTTTGACCAGGTCACATTTAGCAATGTGTTTTGTAACCTTTAACAAGGTTGGCTCCTAACAGAGCTCACTTCAAAAGAGTGAAAACTTGGTAGCATGTTACTGGTGGTTTTTCCCAAATTGGGTTTCCACATTAAATACTTGTGTCAACTTGTGTGAATGTTTATGGTTTGTTTTACTGTTAAGTTTCTGCAAGCTAATTACATCTTAATATTAAACTACATGTTTAAGTTGTTGACATATGCTACTACTTTCGAGTATATCTGAGTTGTTTAAATTGCTACAAAGTTTCAATTGGTACATCAGGACCTGAGGATAATTGATTCAGCCCCCCCTCTTAGTTATTCTAAATTAATTCTAATATATGATTGAGGCTAGAAGGACTATGGCATTTAGAATGAATCCCTATAGGCCAACAAGGTGATCAAATAATGAGAAATCAGAGATAAAAGGTTATCGGCGGAAAAGTGGAAAGTGGCTTCTCCGCTACCTCAATAGGTAGGTTTTTACACATAAGATGCATTTTCCACCAGATTTCCATATGCAAGATTTGTAAAGAAAAATCAACCTATGAGGGGATTCAAGGTATAAAGAAAGAAGATGAAATCATAACATTCCATTTTAGTATTGTAACAAGTCAGAATTTCTCCATGGTGGATTTCTGAATAAGGAGTTCTCCAATAGTGTTTCTCCGCCCAAAGGAGAAGCGGAAAATTAATTATCTGCTGCCTCCAAAAAGTTTTTGTTACATTTATCTAAAGTGAAAAGATGTTTCTTAATGGCCCATAGAGGTAAAGTAATTAGTTCAAATAAAGTATTTTGCTTCATAACGGACTTTTTCATAAATGCTTAAGTCTTTTCATTCGTGTGGCGCGGGAAGTTGACCGTTAACGGTAAGAAGTTAGAAGTTATAATATTAGTAAAGTATTTCAAATGGGAATTACCATCTGTTTGACAAATTGTTTGAATTGAAACCTCTAGCAACAATTATTCCTTGCTTTCATTTTTCCTTCGATAGATTCCTAAGTTCTGATTCAAATCTATCAAAGCATGGCAGCCAAATTTATGGGGTTCGATGGGATGAATGGCATTACTTCTGACTGGCACAAAATCATGAATACCTCTTTGACATTCTTTGATATGCAGAGCTTTCGCAGTAGGATGGATGCTGAGAGGATACATCCCATTACTGAAAAGCTAAAGGAGAGCGGGTTGGTTGAAGCCATTGGCTTCCCTATTGCAATTCAAGCTCCAGAGCTTCTTAGAGAATGCATATCTCATTATAATCTAGACACTAAGAAAATTATCTTTCCCGATGACACAGTGTTGCTATCTATTGACCATGACTCCATCTAGAACTCCCTTCATATTTTAGAGCAAGCTGAATACTCAGAGATGACCTACAGTCGGGCGGTTACTAAGTGTGGAGCGAAGAAGGTTGTATGAAAGAAGGAGATAATGAAGACATGGTTCCAGGAGTCGAGGAGCGCCAAGGGAAAGTTTCCCAAAACACTATATAGCACAAACTTGAAGCCAAAATTCATGGATATCCTGGTATTGCTCCACAAGATCAGAGGTGAGAGCGATGCACTTAATTTCATTGAGCACCATTTCTTCCTGGTTCAGGTGATTTTCTCTCAACATAATTTCATTGATTGGGCTCATATGGTAAGTGAAAACCTCTCAAATGCCCTAAATAGAGCTAAGCATCAGAATGAGTTCTATATGTCCTTGGTTTTTCTATATATCTTAGCCACAATTCAACTTTGGCCAGGACTTCCTAGGCTAGAAGATTTCCCAGAAGATGTTAAGAGTTATGAGTTCTTCCCCTATTTGCAATTTCATAACAGTTATACTGAATATCTCAAAGTTAATGATGCATTTACAATGAGATTGTGCAGGAGTTACAAGGTTGCCCAGAAAGGATATTTTCCCCAGAAGCCATGGCATTCATCAGTCAATTTGGAGCTTATTTTATCCAGTTTGGAAATTTCTCATACATTCATCTTGCAAGATTCGACGATTTCCCTCTGAAGCTACCCAGGTATCTCGACAACATGATCATGTTGGTTGAAGTGATGAGACAAGCAGTCTAGGTGAACCTAATTTGTGCATGCACTCGGAAGAAAGGCTATGATTTCTCGATGAATATTAGAGCCTACAGTTGTGCATCCTGGTCTGATGTGAAGAATGTTTTGAAAACATTCTCATTCAATTGGAAACATATGATGTTCTGAGGCCATAGTATAATCCTATGAACTATGCCAGAGATTAATTATAAATGGGTTGCTTTATTCATCACATAGATGACATAGAAGATTATTGGGCCAACTACAAATATGATCTAGAAAGAAGGGATCGGTTCTACGCAAGATTAACTATTGAACAAATTAAAAGGTTCAAAGTTAAGATTGCAGTTGAAGGCATAGAAGATGACGACCAGCATATGTATGATGATACATACATAGAGAATATTAAGATGCTTCCTATAAGCTCTGAACCCATGCTAGGTCAAGCTATTGATGACTTGGAGACCTTGATGGGTGGGATTTATAGAAGGATAGAGCAATGGGTTGAATGGACGGCGGGCAGGAGGAAGAGGTCAGAAAGGAGGTCTATGTCTCGACAAACTCTAGCAAAAGAGACCGGGAGCACTCCTGCATCATCTTTAGTGACTATCCTGACCATAGCCAAAGAGTTAGTTCAACCAACAAGTGGAGGTGATGAGCCTCCTAAAAAGATGATTCCATTGGACAAGACATGCGGAGATGGTCCAGCCCCTATCATTGGTTCCACAGAAGAAGCGGTCTCTATAGAACCAGTCAAGTCCATGACTAAGCCTATTAAGAGTACAAAAATAGAGAAACCAGCCAAAGTTAGCAATGTGGGCACATAAGGTGATACCTCAATCCAAGATACTCCAAGGTGAGGGTCTCCTGTTGTAGTGGAAGTGGGTAAAGACAGTTCTAGCACTGCGGCCATAGAATCAGATGAGGAGGCTAGAAATCAAAAGAAGGTTGCTCAAGTTATTAAATTGGTTTCCTCCTCTCCTACCTTAGTGAATCCATTTTCTTCTAGGCCTAAATCTAGTCCTTCAGTTATCAGGAAGCTATTCATAGAAGAATTGGTCTCTGCCACCAAAGTCAGTAGCGCAGAGTCTTGGATAGATAACACTTTAGAGCGCAAGAGGAAGAGGATAGAAGAAGGAGCTCCCAGCAAGGATACTCTCTCACATGCCCTACAATCCAATGCCACTGTGAGCAAGGTGAAGAAAGAAAAGACACTATCTACATTAGGCTGAGACCGAGAAATAGGGCACTTCACCATGGAGGTAGCGACGCCCATAAAAGAAGGCAGGATTAAGGATTTGACCACCCATGATTTCGAGCTACAGTCATTTGATATGGGACTGGATCGCCATGATACTAAGGTGGATTGGTATAAATCCACTAACATTGTAATTGAAGAAGAGATCAAGGAACTCAAGACTGCTAAATTCCAACTTAAAGCAGAGGTCGTTGAACTAACTAACTTTATTAGACAGTTAGTTACTCCAATTGCCAGCATTCTGAGTGCCCAAACCACTTTCGACCCCAATGCTGCAAAGAATCAAGCTATCATAGCCAAGTTGCAGGAAGAGATACATTTTGGTAAGATTGGTAAACAATGGATCGAGAGGCTCAAATCTGAAGGGCTGGTAGTTATTGAGCAGCTGGGTGACACTCTACTAAAGTTGGAGAAAGAGAGAAACTACATTGAAAATAATTTGCAAACTCTCACATCAGAGAGAGTAAAGTGTCAAGAATGCATATTCATGATGCATGTAGCAGTTAAAATGAATACTAAGGAGGCAATAAAGGCCAGGATCTTACAGAAAGGAGATGAGCCTCTGATTGAATGGCTTCAAAGCCTAGAGTTTAAGACTGAGATGATCATTCAAGATGAAGCAGGGCTGTAACAGATGGATGTTAAAATCAAAGAGGAACAGAACAAAGATTTTAAACTCCTCCAGGGTCTTCACATGGAGTCACAGACAAGCAGTCAAGGGAAAGAAATGATCGGAGTGACTAACATGCAGAAATCCTTCAGCGACTATGTGGATAAGTTGGCAGAACATTCTTCTTCTCACTTGGATAAGGTGCCATAACTCCAACAGTTGAGTGGGTGCATCTATAAAGCTATGGAAGAGTTGAATGATCAGGTAGATGCAGTCAAGAACCTGACCAAAGATCATTCCAGGTGGCTCATCAGATATACCAATGTCCATATCAATAGACATGAAGAGCTAATTCCAGTCATCACAGTTGTCACCACCTATAGGGAGAAAATAGATAAGGGGAGGAAAATGGAAACATAAATATTCCCTCTTGTACTAATTTTGATAGAGTTTGTAACAGATAAACTTTTGTTTATCATTTCTGGTTAGGGAAGTTGAACTATTACGGTTACCTATTTTGTAATGGTCAAACTCTAAAAATTTATATGTACTATTTTGAAAATCAATAGAAAGGTCGGCTAAATTTTGGTGTGAAGAGATTCATTTTTGCTGAGTCAAATTTGTTTATGTCTGTATGCCAATACTTTAACTATCCCATTGCATTTATCTTTCTGTCAATTTGAATGTTTCTTTAAATTGGTTTTACAATTCAAGATTGAACTAAAGTTCTATATTATGATTTGATATGGTTAATTGAGGGGAAATATGGGTGTCATCCATAGATTCATAGAAATGTTCTTATGAAATAGATTTATTCATCATCGTTGAGTTATCATTGATCTTTTAGTTTAGTTTTTGCATCTTCATTATCATTTCTTGCATCGCCAATTTTAGGATCTTATATGATTTATAAAGTCTTGAAATTTGGCTAGATAGAAAGTCGAATCTACTTGCCTGAGCTAGTTCCTATCTAGGCCTAGTTCAGATTGCCTCTTATGTTCTCAGGTTAAGAACAAACCCCTTTAGATTAGGAAAGAATGAAATTCATTGAAGATTAATCACTTAAGGTAGTTGTACCTTCAAATTTAGAGGGAAATTAGTTATTCAGTTACATTTCCTAACTATTGTATTCGATTGTTTCTTTAAGATTTGGGTATTTTAGAGTTAAAGTGAAAAAGAACAATCTATTTACAAACACTATGTTAAAGGGTTTTGGGGCCCCTTCAAAACCTGATGTTACCATAATAAAAAACAAAGGGTGAATCATGTACCAATTAATATTCTTTATATTCACCAATTATATTTTTGGTCATAGGTTGATAGGTGAGTGTTTGTTACCACCATCAAAATTCTACCTCGCTCGTACCGAGAATTATCTGCCATTATGAAAGATATTGGAATGGAGTATCAAACAATGCATGTATGTCTGAATGATCATATTATATATCATAAACAAGATGAATTTGCAACAGAATGCCCTGATTTTCATATTAGTAGATATCGATCAGATCAAATAATAAAAAATGTGCCTTGCAAGGTTCTTCGGTATATACCCATTATTCCACGTCTGCAACGATTATTCAGGTGCACTAGCTTGGCACAATTTATGGATTACCATGCATGCAATAGAATTTGGGATGATAGTATGTGAATACCTGTGGATGGATCGACATTTAAGGAAATATAGAAAACTTGGGCACACTTTAAAGAAGAACCTCGTAATCTCAGGCTTTCATTGGTAGCGGACAATGTCAATCCGTTTGGAGAGATGAGATCTATTTACTCAGTGTGGCCTATTTTTTTTATCAACAATAACATTCCTAGGACCTTGGATGTCCATAAAGAGGTAGCACATAATGTTGGAAATGATTGTTTTAGGTATTTTTCATTTAATAGTCATCTAAATTAATTTATTACAAATAATCCATCAAAATGGTCATAATAATTATGTAATGTTTTGTTCATTCAACTAGGTAAGTACCAAGTTAAAGATATGAATGTATATATTGAGCCTCTTATCGACGAGTTGATGGTGTTATGGAATGGGGTCACTATGTATGAAATCTCGAGACCAATAGGACAAAGATAATTTCAATTACATGCAATGCTTGTATGGACAATACATGATGCCCCTGGGCTAACATATTTTTGTGGTATGTTCTTTTGTTAACACCTATTTTTTGGTATGTTATAGTGCTAACACAAAATTAACATATTTAATCCAATTATACATGATCTTGTAGGTCTTCAGACAAAGGAAAATTTGCATATCCAGTTTGTGATCCAACGATAAAATCTAGTCATTCAAAATTTTTAGGAAAGTAGGTGTTTGATGAGTATAGACACTTTCTCCACAGAAATCATAAGTACCAAATTACGAAAAAACATCTTTTCAATGGGAAAGAAGAGACTACATCAAAGCCACGGAGAATGACACCTCGCCTATGAAAGTTGGAATACAATAGAATAAATCGTCAAGGTAATGTCATTCCATCTGATGGTTTTTGTTTGAAATTTATATTTTTATATTCCATTTTGTTTGATGATGATGTAATTTATGCTCTTAAAGGTCATCAAGGC
This sequence comes from Thuja plicata, assembly GCA_018584345.1. Classification (NCBI taxonomy): domain Eukaryota; kingdom Viridiplantae; phylum Streptophyta; class Pinopsida; order Cupressales; family Cupressaceae; genus Thuja; species Thuja plicata. The sequence goes on from MU226218.1 coordinate 1,919,265, forward strand.
ATTAATGACCAACTTCCAAAAGGACTATAATCAGCCACTTTTAGGGTTTTTTCTTCAATCTAAAAGTGAAGTTTTTTTGGTGCATTTTTGGGTGCAAATGAACCTCACCATAGCACTTAGAAGGCTCGAGAGACTAAATTTTCACATAAATTTTGCCCATTTTGGCTACAATGACCTCTGCAAAAATTTCTCTCTCTCCTAGGCTGTACGACACAAATTTCAAAATTAAAAAAAATAAATAAAAACATGTTTTTTTGTGTTTTTTGGGCACTGGTAGAATGCGTTGTCCCCATGCAACATGCGTGCCACACATGCCTGGGAACCACCGCAGCCCTAATGCTACTCGACCGCCACCACTGCGTCGTCGGGGAGCCACCTTTGCTACCAAGCACCACCTGTAAACCGCCACCCTATTGATGTCACCTTTTCAACAGGTGGCGTCACCTTCATGGTGACCGGAAACATTTTTCAGTCGCTACTTTTTTTTTCTCAGGTGATGACATCATGTTGACATTAGCGACGGGCTCCTAATGGTCATACGACTGTCAAATTTTATGCAGTGCCTGGCGACAGTCATTTAAATGTTAATTTCTTTCCAGTGATTGGTTTTTTCCAGAGAGCTTGTTTTCGAAGGTCATGTTGGTTTTTTTACCATAACTTGAACATACAATATCATTTTTCAGAAAACAAGATATTGTCAGAAATATCTTTCTAAGCCAAAGACCACCATGTGGGTTTCGTATGAAAATTCTAGCATTTAAGTACCTTATTTTAGATTCAAAGTAGAGGCTTTAATTTCCTCTCTCTCTGCATCTGGCGTCTAGGTTTTCTTCTTGTGTTTGTGCTTTCTAAGTTATTTTTTAGTGTATGGGGGATAACATACTACATTATGGGGGTGCATTTTACTTTCTGTAATTTACTTTAGAAAGACCCTTCTCTTTCCATCTTCTTTCTCTCAATTTCAGACCCTTCATGGCCCAACTAACACCACATAACTACCACACCTGGAAAGCACACATGACCAGGCTGCTTATGTCATGTGGCTTATGGTCTTGTCTAGATGATAACCAACCTATTCTATAGCATCCCTTTGAGATTCTTCAGCACAAGAACAAAATGGATGAAGCCATGGGCTTAATTGCACTGAACATCTCTAACAATTTCGTGTTTCACTTGGAGGGTTTGAACACACCTCGGGCCATTTGGAGAAAGTTTTCATATTTTTTTGGCACAGTGAATGAGTTTCGGGCACTACAAATTGATGTAGAGTTGACCTCTTTGACTCCTACTGGTTTTCCCACTATTGAGGACTTCTTGATGAAGTTCAATTCTCTATGCTCAGTTCTACATGGATGTGGGAAAACAAGACAGATGATGAGTGTATCTTTCTGATACTCTCAAATCTGTGAGGATAGTATCAGATCTTTTCTTCTACTTTCTACTCCACTATGGATGCTTTGGGTGCCAGGCACACCATGCCTTCCTTGAGACCTTTTGTGATCAGTTGACATGGGAACGAGAAAAGATCCAATAGATGGATGCTTCCGGCTCCTTGAGCCAAGCATTGGTAGCTTAGTCTTCACAGGGGAAACCAAAACAGAAATCCAAATCAAAGAAAGATTCAGCTGGCAGTGAGTCTTCCTCCAAACCTACGTAGAAAACTGATTTAAAACCCCCATCTCACCCTTCAAAGGGTAAATCTTCTTTGAAGTCTATTGATTCTTCCTCCAAAACTAAGAAGAAAACAGGTGAACCCTGTAGTTTTTGTGGCAAGGATGGACATCCTGTTTCTAGGTGTTGGAAATGTTTGGAGGCTTTAGAGGAAGCCATGCAGGAGCATCATATTTATTCTCCTCATTCCACATCATCCCCTGCAGGGAAAGTTCATGCTCTTACTGAATGAGCAACAACTTTTGGGCCCACTTGGATTTTGGATTCTGGTGCCTCTCACCACATGACTCACACTCAACAGTTGGTCAGCGCACTTTCTCCTTGTGACACTTCACAAATTGCTATTAGGAACTCATCACATCTTTCATTTTTGGGTTCTAATTCTATTGCATTAGCTGGGGGTTCTCTTCAGGATGTTCTTATGGTCCCTGACATCTTGACGAACCTATTGTTCATCTATCAGATTTTCCACTTTGGCTCTGGTAAGACAGTTGAGTTCTCACCACATGATGTGGTTATTTGGGACCTCCATGATTCTCATTCGATTATGGTTACTGGGAGTGTTGACTCTACATCCCACATATACAGATTTGATGGACTTGATCCTTCTGATGGTACATATTCTTCTCTTATATCACATCCAGATTCAGTGAGTAGGATTTAGCATGAGAGTTTGTGCCATGTAAATTACAGATATCTTCAGCAGATGAGAACATAGGCACTTGTTCTTAGGCTTCCTCAGATTTCTTGCACTGATGGTGTTTTTCAGGGTTGTGCTCTTGGAAAACAACATAGGGATCCTTTTCCTTAGGGATAAGCTACTTGTGCTTTGGCACCATTGGAGTTGATTCATAATGACATCATGTCATTTCCTACTCCTTTTTTTGGTGCCATATATGTGCTTACTTTCATTGATGACTTCTCCAGGCACACATGGGTGTACTTTCTCTAGTACAAGTTTGATGTCTTTGATTCATTTCAAATCTTTAAGACATTTGTGGAGAAGCAATCTGGTCTTTCTATTCATCAGATATGCACAGATAATGGGGGGAGTATGTGAATCAAGCTTTCATGTATTTTTTCTCTGAACATGGTCTACAACATCAATTTTATGTTCCCTACACCCTCAATAGAGTGGTATGGTAGAGAAAGAAAAGAACACTTTGGGAGATGGCAAATTGTATGATTCAGTCCAGGTCCATTAATTCATCTTTTTGGGTAGAGGTAGTCAACTGTGCCAACTATATTCAGAATCAGATGCCCCATAAGGTAGTTTGACATATGACTCCTGAGGAGGCTTGGTCTCATGTCAAGCCTGATGTATCTTCATTATGAGATTTTGGTAGTGAAGAATGGGCATTTATACTTGATTCTCAGAGGAGAGAAATGGAGCAGAAGAGATGACACCTCATTTTTTTTTGCTACTGCAAGGATGTTAAGGCATACAGATTGTTAGATCCTGATTCTAGAGAGGTCCTATTTTTATAGGATGTCCAGTTTGATGAGCACCTTCCTGTAGTAGATACCCTGACTCCAGCATCTACTTCACTTACCACTACTCCCTAATCCCTTCCAGATTTTTTTCAGGATGATGAGGATGACGATCTTGGTGATCCCCATTTACCTCCACCACAAGATCCTCCATAGATGCCTAGATGGGCTTGTGTTACTATTGAGGTTGCAGGATCTTTGGTAGGTGACCCTTCATCTTCCCATCGCACCCAACCTCATATTGCGGGTTCTAGCCTTCTAATTCATGTTATTTTTGGTGATCCTCAGCCTTTTTCAACTGTGACAAGACATTCTAAGTGGGATAGTGCTATAGAGGAGGAGTATTCTTCTTTGATGAAGAATCATACATGGGATCTTTGTTCTCTTCCTAGGGAAGAAAGTTAGTGCGATGCAAGTGGTTGTATCATACTTAGTTTGTTGCTAATGGTTCTATTGATAAGTACAAGGCACATCTTGTTGCAAAGGGTTTTTTATAGGTTGAGGGTATTGATTACACTGAGATATTTTCCCTTGTTTCCAAGATGAATTCTATTCACCATGTCTTATCCCTCGCATCTTCTCAGGGATGGCCCATTTTTAAGATGGATGTAAAGAGTCCATTCTTGCAAGATGATCTTACTAAGGATATTTGCATGGAGTAGCCTCAAGGTTTGTGTAGGATTCCTCCTTGGTTTTCAGACTTCGGCGTTGTTTGTATGATCTCAAACAGGCCCCTCAGGCTTGGTATGAGAAGATGGACTCTTTTTTTCTTTCCACAGGATTCACAAGCTATCATTCTAATCTTACAGTCTACATTCAACATCTTGAGGATGAGGTTTTGATCCTTGTGTTATATGTTGATGATCTTCTCAACACAGGTAGCTCATATTTTATGATTCAGGATGTTCAGTGCGCATTGATGGAGCAGTTTGAGATGACTGATCTTGGTCCATTATGTAATACCCCTCTAACCCTAATACAATTTTTGTGTTTTTGAATGAAGTAAGATATTTTGATGTTTTCTTACATATTAATACTTGTTTAATCTATTCCTATAGTTTATTTATAATGATTTCATGAGCTTGTACCTGAGGATTCTAATATCATACATATTGTCTAAAGGTATCATTTATGTATGTGTTTATCTCCATGTATGTATTGAGGACCTTCAATACCTTTATGAATACAGTTAGGATGTTATATGATATGTACTTGATGCATATATATTCTTCTATTAAGGTTACTTTTGATTAATCTTGTATCTCACTTAATGATTTAGGGTATTTCTCATGATTATGTTGATTTATTATTAGTATCGATTATAGACTAACCCAATGCTCAAGATTCTAACCCTCATTATGATAATGCTATATTCTTTGTGTATGTATGTGTGTAGACATGATGTGTTTTCATGATTTGGGATGAAATCATAGTTACTCACATGGATGAGGTCCACACGATGTATCGATCCTAATCATCTGCCTGTAATATCTTCTTTTATATGTACATCAATGCACGTGTATTTATGCTTTGTGATGCAGGCTTGTAGGTACTGGGCATCGACTTCACCTGACTTCACATGTCTGAGTGTGCCCAAAAATACTCGATCATTGTTGTTGTTACGAAGATAGTACCAAGTCCTCACAAGTATAAACCTACCTTTGGTCCTTTTCTTATGATCCCTTGCACCTAGGTTGAGTACTCTTGAGTTGGTCCTGGATATGTTTTCTTTGGCATGATGGTAATTTGTTTTGTTATCTAGATAGCTTTGTTTCCTTGATTGATTTTGGAATTATTATCCATAGGTCTTGTTGGAGGATTGGTTTATGTGAGTGGTAATCATGTTTTTGCTAGGGTTGAATGTTATATATTTTTTAGAACAATAACTGGTTGCAATAATTAATATAATATGAAATTAAAATACATTATAATAAGAATTATAAAGTATATTCATAAATTAATGTCTTCTTATAATTTTAATATTTAAATGTTTATATATACACATAGGCATATGGGTGCACACACACACACACACACACACACACACACATATAATGATTATATGTATTTATGATTTGTGTAACAATATTGTTATAAGACTATATAGTAAATACTAAAGTAATTATCAACTTATTAAATATTTACCTTGAGATGAATTCCTTAATGGCTAAGGTAAATAAAAGTAAACTAAGAGGTATTAAATATAGCAATACCTTGTGTTAGAAATAATATGCATAAATATTTACTAAAGTAAATAAATTAAGAATGGTATATTATGCGGGATTGTATTAAAACTAATGAATAATTTAATAATTAAAGTTCTAAACTATCAACCAACCTTTGGTTATGAATGGTTGCAACTGTTGGAATTTTCCTGTGCAACCACTCCTGTAAGATACTTATGGGAGGAGACAGTATGGATATTTTGGGAGAGATACATTATTAAGATTTTGGGAGAGATCATTGTATTTTTATCAGTAGTTGGACTATGGGAGTCTTGGGTTGTATCCAGAGGATAGTTGTGCTTGTGGAACCTGAAGGAGTTTAGAAGGTTGGCTGGAGATATCTAGGACTTCTGCCACAATGGTTTCTCTGCAAGTCTCCAGGTAGGATTTATCCTGGAAGGAGATCCTTACTACATATTTACCATACTTATGTCTGTATGTTTTATTGTCTTGATTTCCTTCTTTGAATCATAGGAAGCTTTAATGTGTGGTGTTATGATTATGTTTTCATTATATGTTTGCCTCTCATTGATGGAAATGATTTCTCAAAGGAACTCTGGTATCGAAAATATGGTTGGGAAAATTATTCTTTCTATATTAACTATAATTGTATCGTATGATGTTAAAATATCCTTGTATTATTAGGTTTAATACTTTTGGATGTGTTATAAGATACTCTAAGGTCTTTAGGAAACTTTAGGAAGGATTTGGATCCAGTGGATTGTGTATTATATCTTATTTTTCTGTATTTCATCAGTCGAGCCTCTGTCGGATTCCGGTGAGTTTGACAAATTGATTCTTAGATTAATATGGGTTTAAGAAGTGTTTTGGAAGGGAAACAAGGAGATATCAAATGGTTCTCCCTTGTATTCTTCTCCCAAGGCCCTCATTATGCCCATTTTTACCCGTAAGACCAACTTGCAACCCGTTGCTTCCAACCTTGCATAGTAAGTGACCAACTGCAAACCTCTAGGAACCAACTGCATGGGTCACATGACCAACTACATAGGAGGTAGGCCCAAGTGCACAGGACCTTCCCCAACAGTGCAACTTCAAGCCCCAACTGCGCAGGACCTTCACCAACTACGCAGAAAGGGTGCCAACTATGCAGGACCTCCATTAGGGTCAATTTTAGGGTTTTAATGAGGTTTAGGGTTTCTATACCAATCCAAGGAAGATGTAATTTGATTTTTTAATTGTCGGTTCATTTATTTCTTTATTAGTAGTATATCTGGTGTATTTTGATGCATAGAAGTTAGGTCAGTCTAGTGATCTCAGTCCAATTTCAGCCTTAGGGCAAAACATAAAATGTAACATTTAAGTATAAGCTACATACTCTTAATAGCTTATACTTTAAGTTACATTGTATGTAATACCTTGTAGGATGTTTGAGAGTGGTTTCAGCCTCCTAGGAGTTCAAATACAAATTCTAGATTTTGAAGGTTTTAGGAAATTTCAGACTTAGCCAAATTTCAGGAATCAGGATGTTTTCTACAACATGATCTTGTTATGATGTTTTGTGGTTTGAGTTGGTACCAAAAGGAACTATTTATATGGTTTTGTAGAATATTTTATGTTTGGTACATTTTGATGTCTTCTTATGTGTTATCTACCATCTTGAATGTTGGATTAGGGTTTAGGAATGTCTGATGGACTAGGGACAATCAATGATCTCCTAAACCCAATCCAATGATGTTAGGATGTTATGACTTATGTCGAGATGAGGTACTTGATGTAATTATGTTGTTGAGGATCTCTTGTGATGTATTTGATGCAATGTGGATGTATTTTATCCATCTATGTACCTAATTATGGTTTAGGGTTATCCAGAGGATTCAGGATAACTAGTGCTTTCCTAAACTCAATTATTTGATGTTGTGACATTGTTATGGCTTCTTGTATATTATGATGTGGATTCCTTATGTTATTTTGAGACTTATTTGAGTAAGGAACCTAAGGAAACTAGGTGAGTGGCTCTCAGTGAGGGGTCGCGGCCCTAAGTGGCTAGTACCAGGGTAACCCATTGATGAGTTATGTAATCAAGTGATAACCTAAATAAATTAACTTGGAATGGGGTGAAATACACACTAATAAAGATTAATTTGTGCCTCACCCATGCGGCTAGTGCTAGTACAAACTAGGGATGAGAGTGGGAGAAGGTGTCTTTATGATGGCACGATCGAACAACCTTGTCCTCACAAAAGGTGCGGTTTTGCATGTGCCTACTTGGGGGTTGGGGCCAAGAGTGGCTAGTACCAGGGTAACCCAAGGGGTGAGGGCTATGCGATGACACTCACCTAGCTTGTAGCTTATATTTCCTACCAATGTTGACTATGTCCTTTTTGGTCCTTGTGATCTTCTTGTGTTTTTAGTTGTGGTATGTTTTAGGAAGGGCTATAATCACCTTAGGAGTATCCTAGTTGTTACCTTCTTGTGTGGACCTTGGTCTCTATCTCCTAGCATGGGGGAGTGGAATCTTTTTGGATCCACATGGTTGGGTGGTTAATATTTAGTATATCGAGGTACTATTCATGGTCAGATGGATGTTCTTGGCTCTTGTTCCTTCTGGATTTTCAGTTTTGAAGACTTCTTATTGTATATGTAAAGATGTATATCAATGTAAATCAAATCAATGCTTAAAGGAAAGGGGTAGATCTAGGTTTAAAGGAAAGGGAAAATGTTGTATGTTATCAATATGAAAAGATAATTGTTTAGGGTATTTATTCACGTATCTTTTATTACTTTTTGGTATCCAAGAAATGATCTTAAGACTTAGTATGAAATAATGTATTTGTGAATGAATGTGCTATCTCTTTATGTAATGTTGTGAAAAACTATTATGAATTAATGAATCAATGAATAAATAGCTATAGAATTCAATATTGGATTATGTTTACTATGTTTCATAGATGCGTATGGAATAATAAAGTATATAGGGCATTTCTTATCTATCGAATGTTTATCTCTCACCTGAATGCTTAATGAATAGTGTAAATAATGACATAAGTTTAGTAAAGGATAACTCACATAGATACATGTTAAAATATTAGGAATGATGGTAAGATTATCCTTGTAACTTAATGTTAAAAGTAAAAGGGATGAATTATATTAATCAATCAATTCTATAATGGTTAAATAAATAGATTAGATTATGTTGCTTGAATAGCAGTGTTAGGGAACCTGTGAGGACTTATATTAGTTGTAATATCTCATTGAAAAATAAAAATTCACATCTCTTAGTAGTTAGTTGCCTTGTCCTCTGAGTTCCCTGGTGGGGCATGACATCTTGGTATCAGAGCCCTAGGTTTCCACACTAGGAACTTTGGGACTCATATCTCACCTATGCATAACGTTGAGTATTTTATCTTTGTCTCCTTTTGGATTTCATCTTTATGCTAGAAAAACTTGAATCATAGGAAATGAAGGCTATGTTTCTTGTATTTATGTTACATTGTCTTACAAGGGTACACCTATTCCTCTATGATTGAGTTATATTATAACTTATGTTTTTTAATTATGAGATCAATGATGTGTTAAATGAATGATTTCTATAAATAGAATGTTAATTAATTCCTTAGACTTGTGTGTGTCATCATCTTGTTGATAAATGACATTGTTATCTCAAGGAAAGCCAAAAGTAAAAGGATACTCAATGTTTTAATTGTGGTAGTAGGTAATATTATCTCCTGACCCTACCTATAATATATTTTATTGGAAATGTTGTGCACTCTATCTTCTTACAAATTCCCAATTGACTTCTATTTATCCTAATCAAGGTATCTTAGAAATTAATTCATTTTTCACCTTTAATGTGAAGACAAAAATGATTCTGGTAGTACTTTTTTTTATTCTTATAGGACTGAAATGGCAATAATTAAATTACATGGCTAATAATTTGTACCTAGGCAAGAAGTGAAAAAATGTGGTGTTGTATCTTGGTTCAAAAGTTTGAAAATGATTTTCCTCTTATTCTTGACAAAATAGAAAGTGGTAGCATAGTGTGTGAAAGGAGAAACTAAGGCACATGAGTGAATAAGGTTGTAATAGATAGTAAGTATATAATAATAGATTGAACTCTCTCTCTCTCTCTCTTTCCCCTCTCTAATGAATTCTTGAAGTAGGAACTTGAAAGGTAAGGAACCAATAATTTAGTTCCATACGTATTTCTCGCAGTCTCTCTCTTCCCTTTTAAGAAATAAGTTTTGAAGGACTAACATTGTTTAGACAAGGCAATAATATATCAGGAAAATTTGTAAATGCTTAATTAGGAGACCCTTGGGTGAAGGACTTATGTCCTCAAGATTTTATCATAAATTATAATTCACATTTGCATTTTGGAAGAAAAAATTTTATCCTTGTTCTTAGTAAGAAGCTATATTATTTATGCATGCCATGTTAATTTGCATAGAAAATGGGTTAAGCTAACATAATTAATCAAGCGTAGGGAAGAGTATGTATGAAAATGGATTATCTATACTAATGATGGAATTTGCTTTATTAAATATATGTCTTTCTAGATGCCTAGTGAATGGTTAGGATCCTAAATGAGTATTATGGAAACAAATTCAAGTTTAATATACATTGTGATTAAAACCTTAGTAGTAATTAACAATATTAAGTGATTGATCGACTATGAACAAGAAGTGGTTGTGGTAAATAAATGTTATGATAATATGGTTATGTACGTTACTCAATTTCTACTTGGATACGAGGTTATCTCAAAAATTTTAAAGCGTATGAGGGTAATATTACAAATAGGTAAAGGGTAGAAATTAAAGTTATGTACATTGGTTAATGTCATTGATTTAATTTTTGTGGTTATGAAGATAGTAGTAGTAATCATGTGCTTTTTCCTCTCTTTATGGATCTATGATCATTATGAAATAGGAATTTGAAAGAACTCTTTTTACATTTTTGTTTGAAATTAATCAAATGCTATATGGAAACTGCCTGACATGCAAATTTGGGAAAGTGTAAATATAACTATTAAGCTTCGAGGAGGGATCCTAGCTTAATAAACAATGGTGCAATAAATTGGAATATGATTAGATCTACTCTAGGGGTATGAATGTGTTTTTGGAAATTGAACACTACAACTAATATGAAAGATGACTTAGAATATGTGTATGTTTCCTAAGTTATTGGAATTCTATTTAAATCTTGATGAAAAATAATATTGTTTACTTGCTAAAAGAGGTTTTTTATGTCTTCTAAAAGATTTCTTATAAAATTGTGCTTTAATGCAAATGGTAAGTTTCGAGTATCTGGATTGTTTTAGTTTCATGATGGAAAAGGTAAGTAATAATTGTTTGATATATTACCTTCATGAACATAATAAATATAAATGTTATATACCCCTCTGTGTTTGACATACATAGTAGGTAAGGAATGCAAATTTTAGAACCCTATTTGCAATAAAGTCTCACATTTTGTATTGTGTAGGATTGAATTGTATCTCAAAAAGGGAAAATGTATCATAAATTCCTTCTTTTTATATTAGCTACCATAGATAAGAAAATTATGTATTGTGTGAGGAAGCGATAATTTTGTTTGGTAAAACACACATTTTCCTAATACATTGATGTTAATAAAACATGAATACTTTGGATTTTCAAGTTGATAAAAGTAATTTTTAAGTAATACTCCAATTTTAGTATATGTTGACAACCTTACTGCATAAAGTGCAAGAATCACATAGGTAATTCTTTTGAAATAGTCTTACCATTGGAACCGAGTTAATCTACACTAAAATTATAATAAGATAGGATTTATCAAAACTCCTGATAGGATAATTATTCATGCAGTCATTAAATTAGGTTCTAGAGTAGTAATATTGCAATTCTATTGGATAAAAAAATTCAACTTACTTTTGATGAATCTTGTATCTCACTTAATGATTTAGGATATTTCTCATGATTATATTGATTTATTATTAGTATCGATTATAGACTAACCCAATGCTCAAGATTATAATCCTCATTATGATAATGCTATATTCTTTGTGTTTGTGTGTACATGATATGTTTTCATGATTCAAGATGAAGTCGTAGTTACTCACATGGATGAGGTCCACATGATGTATCAATCTTGATCATCTGTCTGCAATGTCTTGTTTTATATGTGCATCAATGCACATGTATTTATGCTATGTGATGCAGGCTTCCAGGTACTGGGCATCGACTTCACCTGGCTTCACAGGTCTGAGCATGCCCCAAAAACCTCAATCCTTGTTGTTTTTATGGAGATAGTACCAAGTCCTCGCAAGTATAAACCTACCTTTGGTCCTTTTCTTATGATCCCTTGCACCTGGGTTGGGTACTCTTGAGTTGGTCCTGGATATGTTTTCTTTAGCATGATGGTAATTTGTTTTGTTATCTAGATCGCTTTGTTTCCTTGATTGATTTTGGAATTATTATCCATAGGTCTTGTTGGAGGATTGGTTTATGTGAGTGGTAATCATGTTTCTGCTAGGGTTGAATGTTATATCTTTTATAGAACAATAACTGGTTGCAGTAATTAATGTAATATGGAATTAAAATACATTATAATAAGAGGAGGACATGTCACATTTTTGTAATTCCTTTAATAAGGAAATTAGATATTCCTCCTTAAGAGGATTCCTACACATGGCACACACTTAATATGAATGTGGCACTCATAAGATATAGGAGTTACATGCAAAAAATTTCACTCATCTCTACTTAAGAGATGCTTCTCTCTCACTTCTCAAGGTTGGTTCTCACATGTTGGTTCTGATGGAGTAGTTCTCCTCTCTTCTTCTCTCTTTTTCATTCTCATTCTCACAATGTTGTAATGAGATTCTTGCTCCATCTCTCTCTTCTTCTTTGGATTCTTGCCTCATTCATTTTATAAGCATAAGGGGTTTTTCTTAGTTTTTCTCCTTTCAAAAACATTGTCTTGGTGTTGTTCTTGAGCTTCTTGGTGATTGTTCTTGGATCATATTTTCATTTATGGTAAACATTTTCATTTTTGCACTCTCTCTTGGATTCTTTCCTAAATCTAGTTTACTTTATTTATATTTTATAGCATGGTATCAGAGTAGATTTAATCCTTGTTTGTTGAGTGTTGCATGTAGGTAAATTTGAATGATATTTTGGTTGTGAAGGAGAAAGCTTTTTGTTATCTAACCTTTTTTTTTGCAAGTTTTACTTCATTAATTATTTGTAATTAAAATTTGTTCCGCCATTTAAATTACAAATTTAATTTAATTTTTTTTATTATCATTATTTAACCATTCAATTGTAAGTTTCATTAAAGTTAAATTTATATTTCTTGACCTTGATCAATATTTATTTATTGTAATTCGTCTCATTTAAATTAATTTGATCATTAATTATGTCTACCCTAATCTCAAAGTTAAGTTTAAAAAAAAAAATTATCATTGGGTTTCTAACCTTCATTTCGATTATTATTCAAAGAGGAAAGAAGATTACGTTCATTAAACACATTGGGGGTAAACATTTTTTTTTCCTCTATGCCTTTTGTTCATGCTTTTCAATTATGTTTTTTAAAAAGAATCAAAGTAATATATGTTTGATCCAAAGCACTTAAAGTCATTGATAATATTAAATTATTGTTGTTGCCTTCCTGAGTACTTTTATTAATTTTATTGTTTAGCATTAATTGCTATCAATTTTATATGATCTATTGTTATGCACTTAGGTGCATCTTTTATGGGTTCCACTTGCTCCATCTGTAAGTTGCACTGGGATGCACTTACTCAGTTGATGTTTATCAAATTGTTCCATTTTTAAGTTGCATTGGGTGTTGGCAAGTTGAATTCCTGAGGAAGCATGACTTATTTTGTGTTTTCAATCATGGCAACAAAGTCATACTTAAGTTCTGTCATGAAAGGAAAATGACTAAGTGTGAAAACAGGGCAGACAGACACATACAGAGATCAGTACATCAGTGCACATGTTAGAGATCACACCAGAGCATGCGTGCTTAGGTATATACTCTATGGTGTATACATGCTAGATCCAAACATGCAGAGTATGGAACATCAATTCAGAAAAGTTACAGGCAGATTAGTAGACCTGCAGTCTAGGAAACAGAGCATGGAAGCTAACTACAGTCTTGATCAGTGTGAATGATTTTATAATGTAATGGCTAAGTTCCTTTAGTTATAAGTTTGTATTAATTTAATTAATTTTTTATTAAACACGCTTAGGCCGACTTGTTCGGAAGCATTGTGTATTTTTGTTTTAGGGCCGACTAATGATTTGTTTTGGGTCGTGCCTATTCAGATTTGAAGATATAAGTATGTAATGTAAAGATATGTTATAGGGGTCGATTATTATAAAAGAGGAAGTTATAGAGGGACAATACTATGAATTCAGTAGATGATATAGCTCTTTAAGGAGTAAGAGCATTCGCGCATACACGGAACTAATCAGACAACAGTGTCATTACATCAGTTCATTTTGATATAGTGCATATCAACATTTAGAGGGTTATAGCCTTCATCTTATTGGGTAGTGAGCCTAGGAAGTGAGCCATATACCTTTAATAGGGTTTTTTAAAAGACTCCTAATAGGGTCCGACCTTTAACAAGGTCACTGTACTCAAATTGTAAAGACTGCTTCTAACAGGGCAAAGGAACTTTAACAGGTTTATTATACCTAGTACAATATTTTGTGGGTACTAATCCCCACCAAAGTTTTCCTCTTATCAAGGTTCTCCGTAATCATATCATGTGTTATGTGTTCTTGTGTTATGTTTCTTTGGATGCACATTTGATATATGTTTAATTGGCTGAAATATAATTAATAGATAAACACTGAT
>MU226218.1:1941708-1970692 GCA_018584345.1 Thuja plicata
AGAGATATTAAATATAGGAATACCTTGTGTTAGAGATAATATGCATAAATATTTACTAAAGTAAATAAATTAAGAATGGTATATTATGCGGGAATATCTTACAACTAATGAATAATTTAATAATTAACATTCTAAACTATTAACCACCTTTGGTTATGAATGGTTGCAACTATTGGAATTTTCTCGTGAAACCACTGTTGTAAGATACTTATGGGAGGAGACAGTATGGAGATTTTGGGAGAGATACATTATTGAGATTTTGGGAGAGATCATTGTATTTTTATCGGTAGCTGGACTATGGGAGTTTTGGGTTGTATCCAGAAGATAGTTGTGCTTGTGGAACCTGAAGGATTTTAGAAGGTTGGCTGGAGAGATCTAGGACTTCTCCCACAATGGTTTCTCTGCAGGTCTCCAAGTAGGATTTATCCTAGAAGGAGATCCTTCATATTTTTTTACCATACTTATGTCTATGTGTTTTATTGTCTTTATTTACTTCTTTGGATCATAGGAATATTTAATGTGTGGTGTTATGATTCTATTTTTATTATATGTTTGTCTCTCATTAATGGAAATGATTTCTCAAAGGAACTCTATTATTAGAAATATGGTTGGGAAAATTATTCTTTCTATATTAACTCTGATTGTATTGTATGATGTTAAAATCTCCTTGTATTATCAGGTTTTATACTTTTGGATGTGTTATAAGATACTTTGAGGTCTTTAGGAACCTTTAGATACTTTGAGGTCTTTAGGAACCTTTAGGAAGGAGTTGGATCCAGTGGATTGCATATTATATATTATTTTGCCTTATTTCACAAGTCCAACCTTTGTCAGACTCCGATGAGTTTGATAGATTGATTCTTAGAGTAAGATGGGTTTAAGAGGTGTTTTAGAAGGGACAAAAGGAGATCTCAAATGGGTCTTCCTCGAATTATTTTCCCAAGGCCCTAATTATGCCGAGTTTTACCTGTAAGACCAACTTGCAACTCGTTGCTTCGAACCTTGCACAGTAAGTGACCAACTGCGCAGCTCTAGGCATCAACTGTGTAGGTCACATGAACAACTATGCAAGAGCTAGGCCCAAGTGCATAGGACCTTCACCAACTACGCAGCTTTAGGCCCCAACTGTGCAAGACCTTCACCAACTACGCAGAAAGGGTGCCAATTGCGCAGGACCTCCATTAGGGTCAATTTTAGGGTTTTAATGAGGTTTATAGTTTCTGTACTAACCTGAGGATGATTTAATTTTATGTTTGACTTCTTGGTTCACTGATTTCTCTATTAGTAGTATATCTGGTGCATTTTGATGCTTTGGAGCTAGGTTAGTCTGGTGGTCTCAGTTTGATTTCAGCCTTAGGGCGAAATATAAAATGTAACATTTAAGTATAAGCTATTATACTTTAAGTTACATTTTATGTAATACCTTCCAAGATGTTTGAGAGTGGTTTTAACCTCCTAGGAGTTCAAATACAGATTCTAGATTTTGAAGGTTTTAGGAAATTTCAGACAACCAAATTTTAGGAATCAGCATGTTTTCTGCAACATGATCTTGTTATGATTTTTTGTGGTTTGAGTTGGTACCAAAAGGCACTGGTTATATAGTTTTGTATAATATTTGATGTTTGGTACATTTTTATGTCTTCTTATGTGTTCTCTACTATCTTTAATGTTGGATTAGGGTTTAAGAATGTCTGGTGGACTAGGGATAATCAATGATCTCCTAAACCCAATCCAATGATGTTAGTATGTTATGATTTATGTTGGGATGAGGTACTTGATGTAATTATGTTGTTGAGGATCTCTTGTGATGCATTTGATGCATTGTGGATGTATTTTATCCATCGGTGTACCTAATTATGGTTTATTTTTATCCAGAGGATTTAGGATAACTAGTGCTTTCCTAAACTCAATTATTTGATGTTGTGAAATTGTTATGACTTCTTGTATATTATGATGTGGATTCCTTATGTTTTTTTGAGACTTGTTTTGGTAGGGAACCTAAGGACACTAGGTGAGTGGCTCTCAGTGAGGGGTTGGGACCCTAAGTGGCTAGTACCAGGGTAACCCACTGATGAGTTATGTAATCAAGTAATAACATAAATAAATTAACTAGGAATGGGGTGAAATACACACTAATAAAGATTAATTTGGGCCTCTCCCATGTCGCTAGTGCTAGTATAGACTAGGGATGGGAGTGGGAGAAGGTGCCTTTGTGATGGCATGATTGAACAACCTTGTCCTCATGAAAGGTGTTCGGTTCTGCATGTGCCTACTTGGGGGGTCGAGGCCAAGAGTGGCTAGTACTAGGGTAACCCAAGGGGTGAGGGCTATGTGATGAAACTCACCTATATTTTAGCTTAGAGTTGCTACCAATGTTGACTATGTCCTTTCTGGTCCTTTTGATCTTCTTGTGTTTTTAGTTTTGTTATGTTTTGAAAAGGGCTATCATCACCTTAGGAGTATCCTAGTTGTTACCTTCTTGCGTGGACCTTGGTCTCTGTCTCCTAGCATGGGGGAGTGGAATCTTTTTGGATCCACTTAGTTGGGTGGTTAATCTTTAGTATATTGAGGTACTGTTCATGGTCAGATGGATGTTCTTGGCTCTTGTTCCTTCTGAATTTTCAGTTTTGAAGACTTCTTATTGTATATGTAAAGATGTACTTATGCATGTGCATTCTTGTAATAGAAATATCTTGTAAATCATTGGATCTGAAGATATGATGTATATTAATGTAAATCAAATCAATGTATAAAGGAAAGGGGTAGATCTAGGTATAAAGGAAAGGAAAAATATTGTATGTTATCAATATGAAAAGATAATTGTTTAGGGTATTTATTCACGTATCTTTTATTAATTTTTTGTATCCAAGAAATAATCTTAAGACTTAGTATGAAATAATGTATTTGTGAATGAATGTGCTATCTCTTGATGTAAGGTTGTGAAAAACTATTATGAATTAATGAGTCAATGAATAAACAGCTATAGAATTCAATATTGGATTATGTTTACTATGTTTCACAAATGTGTATGGAATAATGAATTTTTATCTCTCACATGAATGCTTAATGAATAGTGTAAATAATGACATAAGTTTAGTAAAGGATAACTCACATAGATACATGTTACAATATTAGGAATGATAGTAAGATTATCCATGTAACTTAATGTTAAAAGTAAAAGAGATGAACTATATTAATCAATCAATGCTATAATGGGTAAATGAATAAATTAGATTATGTTGCTTGAATACCAGTGTTAGGGAACCTGTGAGGACTTATCTTAGTTGTAATGTCTCATTGAAAAAAAAAATATTCACATCTCTTAGTAGTTATTTGCCTTTTCCTCCTGGGTTCCTTGGTAGGGTGTGACACGTTACACCACTTTCTTGGTCTTCAGATTGTTCATTCCTCTCCTGGGATCTTCATTTACCAGCAGAAGTATGCCCTTGACATGCTTCAGCGCTTTGACATGATTTCTTGCAAGCCTTCTCACACACCTTTTCAGTTAGGTGTTTTCTTTTTTACCTCTTTCATTTCACCTTCAGTGGATCCTACATTGTATCGACAGTTGGTTGGCAGTTTGTTGTACCTGACACACATTCGTCCTGATCTTTCCTTTGCAATTGGTCTTGTCTCTCAATTTTCACATGTGCCTCATGAGAGTCATTGGAAAGCTTCCAAGCGTATTTTTAGATACATTTAGGGCACTATTTTGTATGGTATTCACTACACATCAGGGGCTCCTCACATTGTTGGCTTCACTGACTCAGATTGGGCTCGTGATATTGATGATCGGAAGTCTACTTCTAGCCTTTTTTTTTGTCTTGGCTCTGGTCCTATCACATGGTCGTGCAAGAAGAAAAATGCTTGTGCACTTTCATCTATAGAGGCTGAGTACAGAGCTGTAGTGCATGCTAGTCTGAATATTTTATGGCTTCAACAGTTGATGACTGAGTTTGGTTTTCCTCATGATCGTTGCATTATTCTATGGTGTGATAATCAGAATGCTATTCACATTTTCCACAACCCGGTGGAGCATCAGTGCACTAAACACATTGAGCTTCATATGTATTTCAGTCGCTAGCTAATTTTGGATGGTGCTCTCATTCTAGAGTACATTCCCACTGATGCACAAGTTGCTGACATCTTCACTAAACCTTTTGCATCTTCGTGCTATCTTCAGTTGTGTTCTATGCTTAGAGTGACAGAAGTTTTCCTTGGGGGGTCTTCTTGAGGCCTTCCTTTCTTCATGTTTTTTTCAGCATGCTTGTTCTATCTCTTTTTGGAGAGGGGTTTTTCCCACTATTTTTTCTCCTTTGTCTCCGATTTATAGAGATTTCCTTGTATTGGGTACCTGAACAGGGCTTGTTGTCGGGACCCATTTCCTGCTTTCATAGTTGTGCTAGGTTAGCTTACCCCCTAAGCTTAGCTTAAGGGGGGTTGTTAGAGTAATCATCCTATTATGCTTATTAATAAAATCACAATGGTTTAATTAATTAAGCTATTTTATTACTCTTATTACTTAATATGTCTCTTAGGTGCATTATAATTAATATTTATATTAATTATTAATTCACAACCTAGCTTTTATTTCCTTTAGGGTTTCGTTCACCTTTTAAGGTCAAACTTGTAATTATTGTTTCATAACTTGGAATATATTTTTGCTCTCATATTTTGAGTACATTTTGAGTTATGCTTTTTCCTCCTTCCAGCTTCTCTCCTGTAACAGGTTATTTGCATGCAAGTGTTCTTCGGGTTCTATAGATTTATCTTTCTCAACTCCTACACATTATATTAGATGTTTATGAGTACTTACCCCATAGTTGCATGTGTATGGTTAGGTTACATGTTTATGTATGTATGGTGTGTTTGGTGTGGCATAGGACGGAGACATAGTTAGATTCACACATTCGATCGATCCCTGTCATTGGTTTCTATGATATATTTTGGATGTACATGCGTGATCTTGTTGTGACAAGTTCACAGATACAGGGCATCATCTTCCCTGAATCAGTAGGAGTGAGCGTGCCCATAATACATCTCAATTGGTAAACAGGGCAGTTAGAAATCAAACCCAAAACCTAACCTAAACCTAATTTGTCCTAGGATTGGACAAGAATCAGTCTGTCTACCCTACCCAAATTCGTCCAAGGGATGTGAATTCAGGGTTACCTCCTAGCTGTTATGTTTGTGTTATGTTTCGTTTGTCCTCTGTTTGATTGTCACTATTTGCTTATTAGAATTTAATTAATTATATTCATATTCATGTGTGTGTTGAAATTATTCAAATATAAAATTTAGGGTATTTAATTAATATAATTAATTAAATATCTATGTTTAACTATTTAAATAAGTTAAAATGCAATTTTAGAATATTAATTTTAAATTGAGTATTTATTTTCAACTTTGAATTACTGAATATAAATTGAATTTTTAATTCAATTTTAAATGGATAAAAGCTTTTGATTTTCTTAATATATTTAATATATTTTGCATTTAAATAAAGGAATAATCATGTTTTTTTTCTGGGAAGTTTTCCTTCCTTTTTCTAAAAATCAATTTAGATGAAATTTTAATTAAAAAGGGTTTTAATTCTATTTAGGAATATTTTTCCTTTAAAAATGGGAAAAAGAAGGAAAGTTGAGTGCTTTCTCTGTTTTATTGGAAATTAGGGTTTGAGGCTTTATGAAGTCATTTTCTATCATTTTAGAGAGACGGGTTTTGGATGCAAGTTTTGGGAACTCTAGAAATTTTATTGTCATTGTGTTGTAAAAGGTTTGCTTGGAGTTTTTTTTGGATTGGATTGGAAAAGGCATCGTTGTAGGGGTTTTGCTCTCAAATTCCGCTACAGAGATCACATTGGAGAAGGATCGGGGCTCTCGGCTTTAGATTCTTCAGTGCATAATTTCAGTGGTTGAGGTAGGGTTTGAATACCCACTTGCTTCATGTTGTCCTCAAGACTTTTGTGTCTTCGTATTTGAATAAATCAAGAAAAGAATGCATAATAATTATTTTATTTTATGATTTTTGTTTGTGCATTAGGGTTTTCAATAATTGTTTTAAATCATTTTAGAAAGATAGTAAACTACGTTTTCATTATAGGAATTAAACCTTAGAAAACTGAAAACAATCTGCTTAGGTTTTGGTTGAAATTGATAATCTTGTATTGAAAAGATTATGTTGATTAAATTACAAAAGAAGTTATTTTATCATTAGAAATCGACCTTCAATCTGAACCTTGGAGATGTAGAGAAAGTTACATAGTTTGGCTACAAAATCTTGCTTATAAAATCCCCTATCTCTCCTTAAATTTCATAGAAATTTAATAAAAATCTTTTTTTAGTGCTTGCTGGTTTTTTGTTAAAAAAAATAAATACATAATTTTAAACTAGTCAAAAAAAATTTAATAATATGTGTGTATTATTAATGTTTTAGAATAAAAAATAAAATCAAAATCAAAACAAAACAAAAATAGAAAAAATGAAATTTAAAAAAAAAAAATTGAAAAAAATTGTTGGTTTGTGGGGGGCGGTAGGGACCACCCACCCCCACGTGCCACTCTGCCACCCAATGCTGCCAAGGCAGACCCGCGCCCGCCTATGGGACAAGGGTGGTGTTGAGCATTGTTTTGACGCAAGCCAACTTGCTAGGATCTCGAGATTCAATTTCCTCTCTTGAAAGAATAACCGAGTTATTCCGAAGGTTCTCCGGAGTTGGGTCACAACCTGCTTGGTTACTCAGTTGAAGATAAATGTGATTGTTCATGAGGAGGCCTTTGCTGGTACGTTCAAGACAGCAAACTACAAAATATTGTTAGTTCTCCTTTTTTGGGGTATTTTCTATTTTAACAAGTATGGGTATGGTAAATAAAATGCAACTTGGGTATTTTTTTAAGATAATGATTTTCAAAATTTTAAGACAGAATTTAAAGAGATGAGGGTAGCAAGAAATGCAGCGAATTGTAAAGAAAAGTGAAATCCTAAGGACATAAACCGCTGTAAACTCTCCCTTGCAAATTGAATTTTGGAGAGATTCGGAACAACCCACAAAGCATGAATCAGAACCATTCACAATTCACTACTCCACAGATGTAAGCGTTTAGAGAAAAGATAAGTTTTACTCGTATGAGATATTCAAAATCTATCAAATCGTAAAGACACCAAGACGTGCGCACCCATGAGATAGATTTATCATTAAGCCCAAAGATAGCATCCTCCACACATTAATCACAGCAAAGTAGATAAACAACAGCAAACTCCAACTAAAGGTAGCACGAATTCGAAACACAACAATACAAAGAGCTCTCTAAAAATAAGGAATAATGCAAGCATACATTCAATAAATTCGCATAGATAGAAATAATTCACACACCATGAATGAAGCACCCAATGTAGATCTTTATTGTATTAAGAAGTCAGCCCTTTACATTTCTTTTTTATTACAATATATAGAGTTTTGATCTACAACTCTGATTTTCGGAGTTAGGGTATCAGAGAGTCTTAAACTAAAGAAAAATCTAAAAATAGAACTTTGTTGAAGGGAAACTACTGCTAACTAATACTATTTAACTTTCATGGATTCTTAAATCCATTTACAATCCATTTTCTCATGCAAAGAGGGAAAATTTTGCCAAAGAAGAGAGAGAGAGAGAGAAAGAAGGTGAGTTCCTCTTGTGAACTGGGAGTTCTTCTTCTTAATTCTGGTGGTCCTTCTTGGATTCTTCATCTGGAACTGTCTCTGGTGGTGGGAACTAATAGGAAACCTTTAGTCTTTCCAAAATGAACTCAATTTGTCCATTAATCTGATCTGGAGTCTAACTAGTGTTTGAAAAAGTGACCTCGCTGGAAACCCCAGTTTTTTAGACCCTGACCTCTACCCCAAAACTTTAATGCCTTTAAAATTTCCCAGGTGCTTATCAAAATCTTTAAACTCGGAGGTCCCAAAATTTTAGAATTTTTGTGGGCTGAAAGGCCAACAAAACTTGAAGAGGTCGAAAGGCCAAAATCTTTGAAGGCCAAAAGGCCGAAAGGCCAAAAAACTCTACCTTAGCAGAAATTTAGCCAAGTGTGAAAATCTTGCTCTGCCCACCTGGTATTTGGACCTTAGAGGTTTATCCAAGAAAGACCTCTGGGTGGGCTTCCCAGAGCCTCTGCACCATCTCCTGAACTTCTTCAAAATTGATCTCTTTCCTTCTTATCTTGGTGACCCTTCGTTCTTGCTTCTTTCTAAAGGTAGTTAATTCAGAAGCAAAGAACGTGATCTCTTCTTCATGCTGTGACATTCTTTGTATTTCCTCTTTTAGGTAAAATAGTTGTTGCAGGGCCTCCTTGGTATTAACTCCAGCCAGAATGTCTTTGAACCATTGGACCACCTCTTTGGAAGGATGTAGAGCCTGTTGGTTTTCATCCCGATAGACATTGAGGCTGACCCCTGTGAAGAAAGTATCTATATCTTCGACCCATTTTATTACCTCCTCTCGCTTGTTAGCTATAAGGGCTTGGTGTTTCTTTTAGACCTTAATTATTTTGGTCATTTGTTCAGTCCATGCCTTAAACTTGTCCAATTCTTCCCCTTCATATACTTTTACCAAAATCTGGAAGCGTTGCTTTTGGATTATCTCCAAATCCTGGAGAGATGCTTGCCACTTAATCACCTCTAAATCTATACCCCCATCATCTTCCACCAGGTCATTGAGTGAATTAACTTCAACCAATATGGTCTGGTACAACCTGAATACCAATGGAATCGCCTTCTCTCCGAATTGTTCAAAGTCATTTTTCCAATCGGCGCTTGCCTGAATGAAAGAGGGAGTCAAGCCTGCCAACAAATCTGGTGTAGCCCTTTTATCAAGTATGGCTTGTAATGAAGCCTCTAAAAAATTTGGGTCAATAGGGCCCACCATCTTTTGAATGTACCCTTTTAGAGCTTCATTTTGATCTATCAGGGATTTTATGGTCTCTTCATCCCTATTCATGAACCCTAGAGCGTGCTTCAGCCCTAAAGTTGCTAGTGTCTTGCTCCCTTCTCTGGTAGGTTCACCCAAATCCACCTCCCTGAATGTATAGCCTTCTGATGAGCCTATTGTCTAAGAAGTTCTTGGGGGTGGGATAGCTATCTGGGCCTTCCAATGACCCCCAGTGTCCTGAGTCACATATGACATGGTCCTTGTGGGTACATTGATTTCTCTCTGGTGGAAGGCTTGCCTCACAGAGGTCATACTTGTATTCTCTCCATCCAGTTTTCTGGTGTAAGTTCTATTCATGGGTTGTATCTCCTTGGTGAACCAAGTAGGTTTGCTGGATGTAGTTACAGGTTCATATGGTGCAACCTGGAGGATTGATGTCAGATATTGTACTTCTGGCGTTATTTCTTTCTTTGATTCTTTTTCTTGCCCTCTTTCCTATTCACTCCCTCCTTCCTTCATTCTTCCCCCTTTGGTATCCACATCCATTTCCCCTTCTTCCCTATCCCCCTCCACCTCACCTCATTCAGTCGCCACATTTCCCCCTTCTTTGTCTGGGGCCTCTTCGGTGGAGGTCTCAATTGATACATTTGACCTAAGACCGGTCATGGCTTCCAGCGTGGAATGGAAAGGTGATGTGTCTTTAGTACTCACTACTCCATTGGTTTCCTGGGTGGCACAAGTTGAAGGGATTGATGTTGGTGGGGTATGTGTTGATATGGCTGGAGTGGGAGATGGGAGAATGGTAGTAGAGTAGGGCGGATTTGGCGTAGGAGTAGGTGTTGGGGTTGGAATTAATGGTGGTGGAGTAGGAATTAGAGGTGGTAGATAAGATGGTGGATCAGGGACATGAGATGGTGGAGTGGAAAATGGTACTTTTCCTACTGTAAGATCTATAGTAGTGATTTGGGCTATCCCACTATCCTAAACCTCAGGCTCTTGAGTGGAACTAGGGACATTCACCGAAGGGTTGGTGAATTGGACCGATGGTTGAGTGAGGATTACCTGGGGCTGAATAAGCAATGGAGCTCCAGTGTCTATATCTTGGTCATGATTAGAAAAGCCTTCAAGTTCCTCAAAATTAGAAATCATAAACTCATCTGATCCTAAGGCATCGAAAGGATTATCCTATTCTTTGGGATCTTCTTTATGTTTCTTGGTAGTTTCCTTTTCTCTCCTTTTTTGCAATCTTCTTCTTCGGACTAGGGGCTCATCTTCTTCTGCTTCCTCAGACCCTTCTTGTACTTTTTCCAACCATGGAGATTCAGAACTCTTCTTCCTCTTATATGTTTTCTTCTCAGCGGTGGGGGGAGATTGGCCAGAGGTAGATGGGCCTTCACCTGATTGGGGTTGTGACGACCCTTCCGGTGGGTCAATTTGGCCTATCATTCTAGTTTTCTTGGGCCTAGGATTGGAGCCATATTCAACTAGTCATTCATGACCATACACAGCTCTTGGATTCTGAGGGGGAGCCTTCTTATACTTAGTAGCTATTGACTTCTCCCCTCGCTATTTTTCTACTTTCCTAGAGGGCTCCATCAATGTCTTTACCGGGATCAAACTCATTCTATGTGGCTTCTTGATCCAAGTTATGGTGGTCTTTATCACATGCCTCACCCAGAAGTCTATGTCATCATTTTCATCCTTTTCCACCTCTGCATTCATGATTGGTCAGTCATATACCTTATCTTTTGTGTAAATGTCCTCTAGGACCTCATCTGAATCACATTCCCAAACCTTTGAGGAAATAGGAACTTTTAACACCTCTTTTTCCAGGGCGAGGTTCATTCTGCAATAATCCCAGATCCTGACCTCATGATCATCTATGTAGTTTATCCAGTGATCCTCCAAATGTGGCTCATGTATGTAGAATTTGTTGATAATGTGGTTGTAAGTACCTATGGGATCGAAGTAGGCTCGCACTATCTTGTAAAACTGTAAGGGACAGTCATCCCATTCAAAAGCCAGGGATTTGCAAACCTTCATGTCTTGCAGTGTATATGGTCCCAAAGAGATGGGAAAGTCCCAATAGTGCTTCTTCTTATGCTTTATGTGCTTGTATGCATCTGCGAGCTGCCTGGCCATCTCCAATATGATTATCTAGTCGGATGGGTACCTGGGCAGCTTCTTTGGTTGCAAGGTTGACCTGGCTATCCTGATGTATGTGAATGTCCTAAACTGGATAAAATAGGCGCCAATGGCCCTTACCTTAGCAGTAGCTTCTTCTGATATCCTTTTATCAAATTCACCTTCAATAAATCAGATGACTACAAATATGAATGCATCATTGACTATCCTGTAATCTGGGGAATCATCTGGCATGTTTTCTCCTTTTACCAGTTGCGGGTATACAAAGTGGGGCCATGCATTTGGATCATTTAGAATTCCCCTCTTGGTGAGGCCAGGATAATCTGCCCGTGTAGCTAGTAGATACACCATGTAAGTGCTCATGTAAAACTTGGGATTATGCCTCACTGTTGTCAATTGCTCGTCCAAATTGTCACTAATAATAGTGCCCCAGTCGAATCTTGCCTTCTGTTCCTGGATCCTTTCTATCAACAGGATCATCCAGTGCTCGAGTTGAGTGGATTGTGGTAACCCATACACCCAGCTTATCATTGTTATAGCTTCCTGGATGTCATCCTTCATATAGCCTCTTCGGAGGTCTATCTTGTCCAATTTGTTTTTAGGAAGTGGTTGCTTGAGGTATTCTTTATTCACCGTCTCGTGTATGGCTTGCTCCATGTTGCCAAACCACTTGGTCCCCTTTTCAATATAGAAATTATAGAACTTGTCTATGCCTTTGTGAAGGTGAAAGACATCCTCAATGACATCTGGCCTAATGTCCAGTACCACCTGATCCTCTGAGTTTACTACCACCCTCTTGTCTGAATCATAGTGATGAGCTAGGGTGATGATCAGCTCTGAAGACGAAATAGCCACTGGGTGTGCGGCTACATTCACTATCTCAGATAGGACTAATGCGGTGCAATCATCGGATCTATTTGCTAGATGGGAGCATTGAGTCAAGAATTCATTCGAATCTACATTCCTGACATTGGTATTTGTTATCTCACTGTGCTTGTTTCCCACCTTTGAACTAGGGGGATTCCCCTTGTATTGGTACTTCATTGGGGAGGTTATCTTGGGTTTAGTCATTCCTGCAAGAAAAGACAAATATCAGTAGCTTATTGAACAAGAAAAACAATTTAAACTAGGAAAGCAAGAAAAGAGAGCTGAAAAAATGGCTAAGTGTAAGTTTTTGCACTTTCAGACCTTTCGGGGTTTTGGACACCGAAAAATAGTTCGGAGATCGAAAAGTCTGAAAGTGTGAAAATGTTTATTGGAAGGGCCGAGTCTGTCAGGCCTTTCGGGGTCCAAAATTGAGAGGTGCTTTCTCAAGAACGTCGAACGTCCAAACATGATGAGGAACCCTGAAAGCCCGTTTGAAGGTTTCACTTTCGGCCTTTTTAGACCTTTCGGTCTTTCGGACCTTTTGGACGTCTGAAAGGATGAAATGTCTGAAACAACACTTAGGAGTTTAAGATCCATTTTTGGCCTTTTGGAGGCCAAAAACTTGTGGCAAGGCCCATGACCGACGAAACACCAAAAACCCTAAACTTAAGATGAGAAAACTAGGAAACCCTAGGTCCGATAGGGAGGGACGTCCCTGTCTAAACACAAAGGCACAAAGGCCCAACGAGACAAAGAAACAAAGTGCCCTAGGCTGGACAGGCACTAGGCACAAAAACAAACCCTAAATCTAGACCAAAAAACATGAACTGAAGGTAAACAAGAAGAACCTACCTCGAACGAACGAGCGAAGGGAGGACAACTAGGCGGCTCGAAAGCAGAAGCGGTTGGCGAGGAGAAGCAGAAGAAATTCTGGGCAAGAGCACACACACAAAAAAAATGCAAAGTGATTTTAAAAAAAAAGGGCTTCTCCTATTTATGACCCATGGGCTGACGTCAACGGCCTCGGGACTTTCAGACCCCGAAAGGCCGAAAATGTCAGAGGAGAAAGAAGTCTTCAGCCTTTCGGTGTTTTCGGAGTCTGAAAACACCGAAAGGTTGGGTCTTCGGCCTTTCGGTCATTTCAACATTTCAGAGTACCCAAGTCCTCCAAAAGGCCGAAAAAGGCTTCTTTCTTCCTCTATCTTGGTTTCAGCAATTTTCTTCGGTGGCTAACTGGATTTCTACGAGGGGCAGACATGACAAAAGGCAAAAAAAACAAAAAGAGGGGGGATCCCCATGGTCAGAGGACCAAAAAATGGGGTGTGTGTTGTGGACCCACAACAGGTGGTGTCCATGGGACCCCCCCAATAAAAATTTAAATGTATAATTAATTTAACTTATTAAATTTTGTCATTTAGGTTTATTTTAAGTTTTAATTTGCATTAAATTTAAAATATTAATTTTTTTATTTAGTTTATTTTTAAAAAAATTGTAAATTGCATATTATGTAATTTATTAAATTTTATCTATTTAATTCTATTTAAATTTTAATAATAATACCTTATTAATGTTAATTATTAACATTTAATAATTAATTTTATTAGTGTTAATAGTTAATGATAGGATTCAATACGTTAATTGTCATGGCTTCCCTTTTTAGATTGATTTAAATAGGATTCTTATAAATTAATTCTAGAGGATAATAGTTTTGAAATGTTTCAATTGTGAAATATCTAATTTGAAATCTAGTGCCTATTGTATAGTTATTATTGAATTTTGATTATGGATATAATCTAGAGAGTAGATTCTAGAGTTCATTGTTGAATCAATTTTTGAACTACTCATGTTAGTTACATTTGCAGCAAGATATCATTATGGACTATATGTTTGGCGTGAGTGTTATCTGTGTTTTTATGAGCTCATTTTCATTATGTTTATGGGTTTGGGTTTTAGTTTTTCCCTAGAAAAGTTCAGAGGCTTTTGGATATGTTTTCTATGTTGTGTCCTCATTATGGTTCTGATTTGATCCTTTGAAACCCAACCCTTAACCTGGTTCAGTTGTTGTGTTTTGTGTACTGTGAGTTGTGCATATATGTGATCGTTCCTGATGTTGAGAGGAACTGGATTTTGGGATTTTATGTTTTGTACCACTTATGGATCAATATGTGTGATCAGTGAGCCTAGGGTAGGTTATCTAGATGTGTAGTAGGGGTGGCTTGCAATAATGTTTTGGGGCCCACAAGTGGCTGCTAGGATCGGTTATTGCAAGTTTCTTAATCCAATGATAACATTAAACACATTGAGAGATTTAAAATGAATTAATAAGATAAGGGTCTCCCACATGCTTGAGCACTTGTATAGGCTAAGATGGAGTGTTGAGAAGTTGCTTTCCACCTTGCATGGTGTGATTCTGGCATAATTAATGACTTCGTCTATACGAGAAGTCATTGATACCGTATATGGTCACTTAAGTATTGGGGTCCTAAGAGACTGCTAATACAAGACTTAAGGGTTAGATGTATATGATGACACCTTCCTATACACAGTATAGGTTTCCTAAGTGTGTCAGATGCCTCTGGTTTAGTGAGTCATACCTCATAGCTTGATTTGTATACCTTGAGTTAGTGAGCTTTCAGGATCCCCTTGCTTAGATGATCCTTTATTTTGGTTTGATATATGGGTGGGGTCTGCTTGTTATTTGCTCAGCACGGTAGGGTGGACTATTATAGTTCCACATGGATGGGTGGTAGTAATTATTTACCATTTTGAGATTCCACGTTCATGTGCCAATGCTAGATGTACCTTAGTTCTGTCATACTTATCTTACTCTGATGTAGGTTTTGATCTTATCATTTCTATATTGTACATTTCTTTATCATGTCGCATGTGATACTTGACTTTGGATAGCTGTAATATTATTGTAATTAAATAATTACCACATACCCTACGACATGCGTAGAGGATGTGGTTTGGTGTATACCTAAGGGTATCAATTGTATCTTGTAATTATTTCATTAATGTTATTATGTAATCTATTTTTAATAATGAGAATATTTTGTTATGGATATCTCGTTGAGTTTGGTCGTACGTAATTCTACATAATGGAACCCTTGATTTTTGTGATCTATGCTTGTACATGTTCATATGAGTAATTGGTAATTGCTTCTGCTTTGATGTATGTTCTTTTTTGTGAACTTTTTTATATATAAAAATTTGCAAACATAGTATCATGTTTAGGGTAATTCCTCTTGGGTTCCCTGACGGGATGTTACATATGGTATCAGAGCCCACGTTTCTACACTGGGAACTCTGGGTAATGTACACTCATTAGCTGTCTTGTAGTCTAAACTTGAAAACCAAACATATACATAAAACAAACATTACCATTGAAAATGAACATTAGGTGTTCTTGTTCAAACCATTGCTTTGTGAATCTTTCTTGTCTTTGTCTTTATTTGAGTTGTATTGTGATTGTTGTGTGGTTTCTGGTTTCTTCAGGAATCATGTCTGTCGAGACTAGAGCTACTAGGGGCCGTGGTAGAGGCTGAGCTAGTAGTTGTGGGAGGGGTAGACATCATAGCCCTTCCGCGAGTGTCAGATAAGAGAATTCTTAGCAGCAGAACAAAGATGAGCATAGAGACGAACAACATGTTGAGTCTGAAGAGCCAAGCATGAGGCAATTGTTACAAGCAATCCTAAATCGTCTGGAACCTGATCAGAGCATAGTGGAAAAATATTTTTCTCATCACTCTCGGATAGAGGAGAGGGTGAGGGAGAGATCCAAGAGTCCTCCGAGGAGGAATTATGTACCCGGTCCTGATACAGTCACGGCGAACCATATGAGGGATCTTATGAGATCATGACCTACTCCCTTTGATGGGAAAGGTTCAGGATCAGAGGTAGAGACTTGGATTATTGCCTTGGAGAGATGTTTTGTAATGCACCCCTTTAGTAGAAATACTAAGGCCAAATATGTGATTATGAAACTCTCTCACTTTGCAGCAGTTTGGTGGAAGATTGAGGAGGAGAAGTTAGGGCTTTGCATGAATACTGTCACTTGGGAGTTGTTCCTTGAGAACTTCCAAGAGCGCTTCCTATCAGATCAGTGGAGGAAACAATGGGAAGATGAATTCCATATTCTGCATTAGTTGACTATAACAGTAGAGGAGTATGAGTGTCATTTCTTCGAGCTCAAGTAGTATGTCGGGTTTGGGCAGGATTCGGCCCTCATGATTCAACACTTCATTAGGGGGCTTAATGAATGCATTATTGGGGGAGTTAAGCTCTTTGAGCCTACTACCCTCAGGGATGTGGTCATCAAAGCTACCCTTGCAGAGGAGAATCTATCTTTGGTCCATGGTAGTCAGTTGGGAGTTGATTCTAGTGGTCCTACTTCTACTTCCAGAGGTAATCAGTCTGGAGGAGCTAGGAATTCTAGGGGTCCTTCTACCTTTCTAAAAGGTAATCAGTCCCATTAGCAGGGGGATTCATTCCTCCTAATTAGGGCGGTGGTTATCATTCTAAGAGCTTCCACAATAGCCACTGCTTCAAGTGCAATCATTCTAATTATCATGCACAAAGTGCATGATAGAGTGTTAGTAGAGGGATTTATCAGCAGTCTAGTGCACCTTCGGTTAGAGGAGGTGGTGGTAGAGGAGTTTGTTTTTCATGTGGACAGTTTGGTGACATTGTGGCCAACTACAGTCAGCGTGCATCTAGGCCAGTAGGTTCTAGGCCTATAGTTGGGAATGTTGGTGGATCTCATGGACCGTGTGCAACCTTTGATCACCATCTAGTTGTGTATCATACTATTGTGAGTGAATCTGCGAATAGAGGGTGGCTAGATTTCACATCCTATGGCAGGGAATGACCTTCAGTGTTTGAATCAGAGAGCTGGGAAGGGTCCTATGGGATCTGCATGTTGAGTCTTTTGTGACTCAACAAGATGCTTTGTGTTGAGAGATTCATATCTCTATCCTTGTTGTAGGCTTCCAGAAGCAAGCCTAGTTTTAGGGGGGGTGTAATACCCACCCCTAGGTTGCTTTCAGTTTCTAATGTTGTACTCTTTTAGACTATTGTTCAGTTGATTATGTTGGATTCTTTTGGGCTATGTTGATATACTTTCTCAGTTACTTGATTATGTATGGATTTATAATTCTATATCATGTGTTAGAAATAGATTAGGTTTCATGATGATTATTGCTTATGTATTATATTAGATGTTTATGAGTACTTACCCCATACTTGCATATGTATGGTTAGGTTACATGTTTATGTATGTATGGTGTATTTGGTGTAGCAGAGGACGGAGGTAGTTACTTGCATTTGTGAGATCCACACGTTCGACTGATCCCTGTCATTGGTTTCTATGATATATTTTATATGTACATGTGTGATCTTGTTGTCACGGGTTTGCAGGTACATGGCATTGTCTTCCCTGAATTGGAAGGAGTGAGCGTGCCCATAATACATCTCAATTGGTAAAGAGGGGAGTTATAAATCAGACCCTAAACCCTAACCTAAACCTAATTTGTCCTAGGATTGGACAAGAATCAGTTTGTCTACCCTACCCGAATTCATCCAAGGGATGTGAATTCGGGGTTGCCTCCTAGCTATTATGTTTGTGTTATATTTCGTTTGTCCTCTCTTTGAGTGTCACTATTTTCTTATTAGAATTTAATTAATTATCAAATTAATTATATTCATGTTCGTGTGTGTTGAAATTATTCAAATATTAAATGTAGGGTATTTAATTAATATGATTAATTAAATATTTATGTTTAATTATTTAAATAAGTTAAAATGCAATTTTAGAATATTAATTTTAAATTGAGTATTTATTTTCAACTTTGAATTGTTGAATATAAATTTAATTTTTAATTCAATTTTAAATGGATAAAAGCTTTTGATCTTGTGAATATATTTAATATATTTTGCATTTAAATAAAGGAATAATTATGCTTTTTTCCTGGGAAGTTGTTTTCTTTCCTTTTTCTAAAAATCAATTAGATGAAATTTTAATTAAAAAGGGTTTTAATTCTATTTAGGAATTTATTTCCTTCAAAGATGGAAAATGAAGGAAAGTTGGGTGCTTTCTCTATTTTATTGGAAAATTAGGGTTTGAGGCTTTATGAAGTCATTTTCTGTCATTTTAGAGACACGGGTTTTGGATGCAATTTTTGGGAACTATAGAAATTTTATTATCATTGTGTTGAAAAAGTTTTGCTTGGATTTTTTTTTGGATTGGATTGGGAAAGGCATCGTTGTAGGGGTTTTGCTCTCGAATCCTGCTACAGAGATCGAATCAGAGAAGGATTAGGACTCTCAGCTTCAGATTCTTCAGTGCATAATTTCAGTGGTTGAGGTAGGGTTTGAATACCCACTTGCTTCATTTTGTCCTCAAGACTTTTGTGTCTTTGTGTTTGAATAAATCAAGAAAAGATTGCATAATGATTAGTTTAGTTTATGATTTTTGTTTGTGCATTAGGGTTTTCAATAATTGTTTTGAATCATTTTAGAAAGATAGTAAACTAGGTTTTCATTATAGGAATTAAACCTTAGAAAACTGAAAAATGATCTGCTTAGGTTTTGGTTGAAATTGATAATCTTGTATTGAAAAGATTATGTTGATTAAATTATAAACGAAGTCTTTTTATCATTAGAAATTGACCTTCAATATGAACCTTGGAGATGCAAAGAAAATTACATAGATTGGCTACAAAATTTCACTTATGAAATGCCCTATCTCTCCTTAAATTTTATAAAAATTTAATAAAAATTGTTTTTTAGTGCTTGTTGGTTTTCTGTTAAAAAAAAAATACATAATTTTAAACCAGTCAAAAAAAATTAATAATATGTGTGTATTATTAATGTTTTAGAAAAAAAAATCAAAACAAAACAAAAATAGAAAAAAAGAAATTTAAAAAAAAGGATTTAAAAAAAATTAAATAATTTTGAAAAAAAATTGTTGGTTTGTGGGGGGCGGTGGGGACCACCCACGCACCACCCTGCCACCCAACGCTGCCAAGGCAGTGCGGCTGCTAAGGCAGACCCGTGCCCGCCTATGGGACAGGGGTGGGGTCTACGGGACCCCCCAATATTAATTTTTTTTTTTGTTTTTTTTTTAGTTTTTAAAATAATTGTAATGTAATTTATTTAATTGTTATTTATTGTTTTTAATTTTAAATTATTTTTTTGTTAATTTAAATTTAAATGTATAATTAATTTAACTTATTAAATTTTGTCATTTAGGTTTATTTTAAATTTTAATTTGCATTAACTTTAAAATATCAATTTTGTTATTTAGTTTATTTTTAAAAAAAATTGTAAATTGCATATTATTTAAATTATTAAATTTTGTCTATTTAATTCCATTTAAATTTTAATAATAATACCTTATTAATGTTAATTATTAACATTTAATAATTAATTTTATTAATGTTAATAGTTAATGATAGGATTAAATACGTTAATTGTCGTGGCTTCCCTTTTTAGATTTATTTAAATAGGATTCTTCTTATAAATTAATTCTAGAGGATAATAGTTTTGAAATGTCTCAATTATGGAATATATAATTTGAAATCTAGTGCCTATTGTATAGTTATTATTGACATTTTGATTATGGATATAATCTAGAGAGTAGATTCTAGAGTTCATTATTGAATCAATTTTTGAATTGCTCATGTTAGTTACATTTGCGTCAAGATATTATTATGGACTATATGTTTGGCGTGAGTGTTATCTGTGTGTTTATGAGCTCATTTTCATTATGTTTATGGGTTTGGGTTTTAGTTTTTCCCTAGAAAATTCTAGAGGCTTTGGAATGTGTTTTCTGTGTTGTGTCTTGATTATGGTTCCCATTTGATCCTTTGAAACCCAACCCTTAACCTGGTTTAGTTGTTGTGTTTTGTGTATTGTGAGTTGTGTGTGTATGTGATCATTCCTGATGTTGAGAGGAACTGGATTTTTGGATTTTATGTTTTGTACCACTTTTGGATTAGTATGTGTGATCAGTGAGCCTAGGGTAGGTTATCTAGATGTGTAGTGGGGGGTGGCTTGCAATAATGTGTCAGGGCCCACAAGTGACTGCTAGGATCAGTTATTGCAAGTTTCTTAATCCAATGATAACATTAAACACATTGAGAGATTTAAAATGAATTAATAAGATAAGGGCCTCCCACATGCTTGAGTGATTTTATATGCTAAGATAGAGTGTTGAGAAGATGCTTTCCACCTTGCGAGGTTTGAGTCTGGCATAATTAATGACTTAGTCTGTACGAGAAGTCATTGATACCGTATATGGTCACTTAAGTGTTGGGGTCTTGAGAGACTACTAGGACGAGACTTAAGGGTTAGACATATATGATGACACCTTCCTATACACAGTCTAGGTTTCCTACGTGTGCTTGATGCCTTTGGTTTAGTGAGTCATACCTCATAGCTTGATTTGTACACCTTGAGTTAATGAGCTTTCAGGATCCCTTTTCTTAGATGATCATTTATTTTGGTTTTATATATGAGTGGGGTCTGCTTGTTATCTCCTCAGCATAGTAGGGTGAACTGTTATAGTTCCACATAGACGGGTGGTAGTGATTATTTACCATTTTGAGATTCCATGTTCGTGTGCCAGTGCTGGATGTACCTTGGTTCTGTCATACTTATCTTACTCTAATGGAGGTTTTGATCTTATCATTTCTATATTGTGCATTTATTTATCGTATCACATGTGATACTTGACTTTGGATAACTGTAATCTTATTTTAATTAAATAATTACCACATACTCTACAACATTTGCAGAGGATGTAGGTTTGGTGTATACCTGAGGGTATCAATTGTATCATGTAAGTATTTCATTAACTTTATTATGTAATCTATTTTTAATAATGAGAATATTTTGTTAGGGACATCTTGTTGAGTTCAGTCATACATAATTCTACATCATGGAACCCTTGAGTTTTGTAATCTATGCTTGTATGTGTTCATGTGAGTAAATGGCAATTTCTTCCTCTTTGCTATATGTTCTTGTTTGTAAACTTTAAAAAAAAAAATTGCAAACATAGTATCATGTTTAGGTTAATTCCTCTTGGGTTCCCTGGTGGGGCGTTACATCATGAGCTAAATATGTATGTGTTCCTGTTACATTATTTTTTGTTTGCTCAAGTACCTGGTCATGGACATGACGGTGAGGCTGGTACTAGCAGAACTCCCACCTCAAGTAAAATAATCCTTAAGTTAACAAGTTACAAAGAATTTTTTCTTTGGAACATTCAAAAACTTCATTAGACTTACTGATTAGAAGTGTAAATTTTTCATTGGACTTACTGATACCGTAGATACAGCTATAGGAAAAGGTATAGTTACAACTAATTCAAAATTTCTAAGAAAATCTTCACTCAAACAATATTGAAAGCTACTCTTACTTTTATTATTTCAGAATGTCTTTGCTAACAATGTATTGTTCAGGTCATCAAGTGCAGGTGACTCCTCCTAGAAGGACCAACCATCTAAGATTGTTGAGTGCAATGTCAGCAACAAGGAGCATGCAAACATTGATGCCTTCACGGTCTATTCCTGGTAAATACTTGGTTTTCTATATTTGGTTTTGTGTTAATTATGATTTGATAATTTGTACTTTAATCTTGGGTGCATCTCATAGTGGATTAATTTTTTGCAGTAGGAGATACACCAGCGACTGCTACGTCAGATATAGATCAAAGTACCTGTATTGGTGATAATTCACCATCATTTCCTGGATCTACCTGTGTTTCTAGTACGGGAGTTATGTAGACGTCATTGTTGATAGACGATAAAGAATTGATGCCTTTAAAATGTCTTAAGCTTCTAGGTACTTTAAAATTATTATTATTTATATTGTAATTGTAATTTACTTATTCATAACAAGTTTTGAATTGATGATCACATGACATTTTTGCAAGGAACGATTCTTTTTATAAAATGCTTCATGACTTGACATTAAAGATATTCGGGCCCACCATACATACAAGGTGGAACATAATAAGTGAACTAACCCTATCCCACTATTTTTATTTTATATGATTAATTGGTATTTTCCTTTCATTCCATTTATGTTACTATATTCAAGGTACGCAACTTTAGTTAATTTTTCTATCTAACAATTTTGTGTTTTTTCTTAAAAGGTGGAACTTACAAGAAAAAAAATTTAAACGAACAACTCATAAAAGATTTAGAGCATGAGTTTGGTAATAACATTTTTAAGGAGAAGAAAATTTTAGAAAAAGTTGCCAAACATCTTAAGATTGTGAGGGACTCGTATAGAAGGAGTCTCATCCACAACCCAAAGTATGAGATTCCTCCCTTTATTTCAGTGAGGCATTGGAATGAGTTCATTTTGGATGCAAAGGAGAAAGGCGATACTCAAAGAGGAATTGCACCACCAAATGATAAAAGAAGGTATGTGATAGTATTAACTACTAGTAGAATGTAATTATTCACTAATTAATGTTCTTTATATCTATATAATCTAACATATTTAAAACTCTTCATAGGTTGCAGGACACATCAAAGGCTACAAAGGCCAGACTATAAAAGGTTGGCCAACACAAACTTGGCTCTAGTGGTTATTCAAAAATTCAAGCATGAATTGTAAGTAGCAGTAAATGAAATTCTCGATCTAAATTTTTATAAATTGCAAATAATTTTGTTTAATAAAAAAATGCAGGGCTCATAATTTAATTAAGAGGCCACCAAAGAACACAAAATATTGCCTTCAAGGAAGGCTATCAAGCCGTGGCTGAACGCCTACGCCAATCTTCCACCGACCCAACCCAAGAGTCTCCTGCATCACTTGAACAAATAAATATGCCAAATGAAAAATATTTGAAATTGAATACTTGAGCAACAATCTATTTGATGTTAATTTTGAATATAAATTGACTATTTTTGTTTTTAAAAACCAAACAATGATAACAATGCACATGGAATTACAATGCAGCCTCATAATCCTAACACAGAACCTACGTCGCATGATGAAGGCCCTGATGTGCATCGCAGTGTTGATGGAGGTGTTCATTTACTATTGAAAATCAATTATGTAATTATTAATACAATTTAACATATTAAATCTAAATTGGTGTAACCTTTTTTGTATATTTTAGAGCATACAGAACGTCATGCTGAACGAGTGGATGATGTTTGGAGTGATCACCATGTTGACTTTGGGGATGACAAAAATGTTATTGTAGATGATGTGGCACAGTTAGGTAAAGAAAATCTATGTTTTGTTCTTTTAAATTTATTTTTTATTTATAGTTCTTTTAATTAATGAAATAATTGTAACACTAATCTAAAATGGTGTAAAGTTAACCCATATAGTTGTTATTGCAGCGGACCCACCTTTGGCGCAACAACCTAGTCGTCATGAACACATGATGAGGAGACATGTGTTGAGATCAGAATCAGTAGAGGTGGAGAATGATGAGGATATTGATGCTCCACTTAGTCGTTACCTTAAAAAAAAACAAGAAACAAAAAAAGAAATTATTGCAATTAACATTTTTTGCTAATGAAAGAATGTTGTCTCAATGAATGCTATTTTTTACTAGTAAATGTTGATGAATGATGTGTTAATGAATTATTCATGAATGTTGTGTGTGAATGAATTTTATGTGTTAATGAATGTTATGTGATTATAATAATTGAATGTAGGGAAGAGATTATTTATATAAGATGAATAAGTGAACTCTATTTAGAGGAAGAAAAATAGTGGTATATAGTGATACGACATAATAAACTCTATTTTTATACCCTTACTATGATGAACCTAGATTGATTTGGTTTGATACTATGAATTCAAACTACAAAGCCTCTGAGCATGAACATAGGCAAGTCCATCAATGATGAGCCCCCGAGACTTAGGTCCAGACCCATAGGGTTTGTCAAATGGTTCTCACAATTCATAAGTAATAGTTCCAGTCCCTTATGTATGGCATGAAGTTATTTTGTTCTTATGTATTTTATAAATTAGGTAAAAATAAACCTTTGAGGCTCTTTTTATACCCTTACTATGATGAACCTAGATTGATCTGGTTCAAGACTATGAAGTCAAACTACGAAGTCTCTGAGCATGAACATAGGCAAGGTCATCAATGATGAGCCCCCGAGACTTAGGTCCAGTCCCATAGGGTTTTTCAAATGGTTCTCACTATTCATAAGTAATAGTTCTAGTCCCTTATGTATGGATGAAGTTATGTTGTTGTTATATATTTTATAAATTAGGTAAAAATAAACCTTTGAGGGTCTTTTTATACCCTTACTATGATGAACCTAGATTGATCTAGTTTGAGACTATGAAGTTGAAGTATGAATTCAAACTATGAATTCTCTGAGAATGAACGTAGGAAAGGCCATCAATGATGAGCCCCTGATACTTAGGTCCAGTCCCATAGGGTTTGTCAAATGTTTCTCACTATTAAAATGGTTCCACACACACACAACCTATACAAAATATATAACCTTCAATTGTATATAAGAGTTGATTAGAGAAGGTATCTGCATAGGTGATGAACATGAAGATTTGCCTAGGTACTACTGGGAGCTTGCCCAGCAATAGATGTAATATTGTGAAAATTATCACAAGTCCATTTTTTGTTGGGTCTAGCTCCCAGTAGTGCTTGGTCAAATCTGCATGTTTTTCACACGTGCATATACCTTCTCTGAAAATACATAACTTTCATTCCAACCATTGTCTTCTTATCCATGTACCCAACATGAAACTTAGAAAAAAAATTAGTACTCAAAATCTATTTTTAGTCCCCTTCACCTGTATTAAGAGTTTATTAGAGAAGGCATGTGAATTGGCGATGAACATGCAGATTTGCCTAAGTACTACGCAGAGCTTACCTAGCAATAAATGTACTATTGTGATAAAATCATCACAAGTCCATTTGTTGTTGGGTCAAGTTCCCAGTAGTGCTTGGTCAAATCTACATGTTTTTCACTTGTGCATATACCTTCTCTGAAAATACATAACTTTCATTCCAACCATAGGAATAGTCTATAAATTAGTGGAACATTTCCTCTAAACTCTTATTTTATGAATTCCAAAATTATAGATTTTTGTGAAGAGATTTGGTCATTTATTAATAATGCCCTAGTGGATTGTTTGCATAAGTTGATTTTATACAAGATGGACCATCAAAACACTAAAAATTGTACCCTAAAATTACTTGAAGCATCAGATGCCCCATTGAAAGGAAGACAGAGAGATATACAGATGAACATCCTTCAAGTATGAATTTGAGCATTGGATGACCAAAGATAGGAAGAGAGAAATACAAATGAATATTGTATATCTCTTCTTGTCTTTTGGGCATCCAAAGCTTCAAGTCATACTTGACATCATTGGTTGACAACTTCACTATTTTGTCTTCAAAAACATTGCCAGAAGAAGGAATCTGTGAGTGGTTTGGTTGTATTTGAAGCCAGGTAATTTGACTAAATTAAGTTTATATTATTGTAATTTTTTTGTTGATATTGGGTTTTAACCATAATAAAATAGATGCATTTATCCTATAAAACCATCTCTATCTGGCAAAACCACCTTGCTTGCACTTGGCAGGAACTATGCTATACTCCAGCTCTTGTTTTATTTTGGAATTGTTTGTGCAGGTTTGTACTCATCATAGATCTGAATGGGTGGATGGTAGATTATTTTATTTTTGTGAGTTTCGTTCATGTTTCCACAACTTCAATTGGTAGTAAACATCACTCTCCCTCCCTCTTTTGATTATACTTTCTTATTTTCTCCAAGGAAAGAGGTTTACATTTTGGTTTTCCTGTAGCATTTGGATCACGCTTTTGTGGTGGAATGAAATCAAGGTTGTGCTTCTTTATCCTATGCATATTTAGTCATTTCAAATCATAAAAAAAATTTCCTCCCTTGCAACATGTACGAAACTCCCAAAAATATAATTTGAAAGAAATTTTATGATTTGAAAGGACTAAATATGCATAGGATGAAGAAGCACAACCTTGATTTCATTCCACCATAAAAGCATGGTCTAAATGCTACAAGACAACCAAAACATAAATCTCTTTCCTCAGAGAGAATAATAAAGTATAATCAAAAGAGGGAGAGCTATGTTGACTACCAATCGAAGTTGTGGTATGATATGCAAAGAAAGCATGTAATTGAACGTAAATGCAGAATACACAGTGTAAAAAATTATGAGGAACTCCCTAACAAAGCAAAGAAAGAGGTTGAAGCTGAAATTCAATCTTATAATATATCTGAGAAGGAGGAGGAAAGAAGGAATATAATAATATTGTTGAACAAGAGAAAGAAAATTGATCGAAAGGTAATTTGCAATTGTACTCTTAAATCCTATTGTTTGATTAGTTTACTTGTGTTTGTATGCATGTGAATTTGATCTAGTGTTCACATTCATGGCATTGTAGAGAAATGGCTAAGAAGGAACTAATGGGAATTAGCAGGGTCTCCAATTCAGAGGTGCAGTAATCTACGTATATTGCTTTCATTTTACATTATTCAGTTGTTTTATGTTTAAATTTTTCCTAATTTTGGTCATTTTGTCTCTTGGTAAGATCAGGGTGCAGGTGTTGGGATTAATGGGAAGTAGTACTAAGAGGGGAGGGGTGAATCAGTACCTCTAAAACTTTTAACACTTTTCACCTTTGATCATTAGTAATCATTCTCTACTGTATTACCGACCATATCTGATGTTCTTTCTTATGCATGTAATATTAATTCATAATATTTAATTATTTGAAATATTCATAGAAACATTCATGAAAGTAATAAACACATAACACAATATATGATATCGTAGAAAATACTTGTTAGGAAGTAAAAATTGCGGTGGGGATGGCACCCACAAAACTTCACTATCTGCAGAATGGAAGGGAGTCAATAAAGGCTTACAATTGATCACTTATGATGCTCTACCCTATTAGGAGTATTAAAGTGGAGACCTATTAAGATCTACTTTGTTAAGAGCTTTTAGAAACACTAATGAAGTGTGCACTCGGTTAAGAGATTTACAATAGGACTATTAGGTCCACCTTTCTTGAAAGGATTTCTTAAGTGTACTACACTTGTTAGAATGAGTACAATATGTTTGACCTGACTGTATGCAATCTATAATTTTTGATCATAGATCTATTAAAGCTCTCATAATATGAATATCACCTATAGTGACTGATTAATATCTTTTCTCTGCTCGTCGGTAGCCTGTGTTTTGTTCTTGAAACTGATTTGATCCTTTTCTGTCCTTCTGCATGAATTCTCTTTGTCTGATCCTTAGATGCTCTTAATGGATATAATCATCATCGAACAACATGTTCACAATAGATTGAGCATCTATTTATACAAGTATTTGACCTATTATAGAATCACGCATTACAATGTTAACTCTTGATCCAAGGTATAAAACTTGACCTTGATCCTTTAGTTTGCATGTTTTAAAATAGTTGAGCTGATTAAAACAATAATAATTACATTGATTTATCCACACATAATGGATTTAAAAAAAATCAAGAAGCTCAATATAAAACTTTAGTGATTTATCTGACGTGGAAAGTCGAATCCACTTTTTTGCAGGATGTAACTGACTGTCGATTCTTGACCGTCAGGTTGAACTAAAAGTTTGTCGGTGTTCCTTTGTTGAACTGATCGTCGAGTTCCCTTCATCTGTCAAGTTCCTCTCTTTGTTTTTTTGTCAGGTTCCCTTGTCCTTTTTGTCATCGGGTAACACTGAATAGTGTTTGTCGGGATGCTTTGTACTTGGCAGTATCAGGTAACCTTGGCATCGGGTAGTGTTGTGCCCTATCTGTCGGTGTAGTGTAGACCGATGGTGTAGATCATGTTTTTCCTTGTATATACTAATGGAAAAATATAATGCCTTTAATCTCCCCCTTAAACATTAGTATCAAAAACTGATATGTACATAATACTAAAGTGTTTAGTATGTACACCATGTATATATCCTTGTCATTATATGACTCCCCCTAACTGTATGCATCGGTATAGTATAAGTATAATGTACATGTATACTTTCCTTTATACTATGCATTCCCCTATTTTTTTCCCTTTCAAATGACTGACTATATAGATCATTTCCCCCTTCTTTTATTGTTGATTGTACATATCATTTCCCCCTTTATTTGATACTCATGAAAAAAATGTACAACTTATAAGTTGTCAAAAATGTGTAACTTACAATGTGTCGAGAATGTGTGAGTGGGTTGTCTTGATATCTTCGAGCAATTTCTCCCATTTTTCTTTCAGGAGTTCTAGTTCCTTGTGCTCTAGCTCTATTCGGGCATGCATATAATAAATATTGTCTAGGATAGACATTTTTGGAGTGGCAATTATTGCTCTTTCCTTTGTCATATTTTGTTGCAGTAGTGAGAGTGTCGGTAAGAGTTGTGCTTGAAGCTCATTTACCTCATCTCTGAATTTTGTCTCTGCAATATGTATGTCTTGTCTCAATTTTTGAGCTTGCTTGAGCTTCTCATTGTGCAATTTGATTGCCTCTTCGCTATTCATGAAACTTTGTGCACTTGTCTGAAGATCAACATCTATCTATGCTATCTTTTCAGTATACTCCTTGGTGATTTGATCAAGCGTGCATAACTTTTGTATTAAGGTTATTGCTTCTGAGATTATTGGATCTATTATGCTAACTAGTTCAGAAATCTTTACCTTTTGCAATGCCACTTCTTGGCTTATCTTCTCAGCTAATTTGAACTCATACTTCTGTTCAAGTCTATCCTCCATAGCCTTCTCAGTGTGTGTGTGTAAATGGGTACCTGTTAGAATCAACACAAACACTCAATAGGTCATTGCATTAGTTCAAATAGTTAGATAAAACATTCAAAACCACTAATATCGGCCTATTGCCTTCTAGCTAGAAAGAGTGTAATGAATAACATATTTATCCCTCAGAATATGCTATAAATCAGTGACCAATACTATTCTAGCATGAAGGATTTTAGATTAAAAACAAGCTAAGAGATGATAAAGCATGCAATCTAGCTCTAAAAGATGAAATGAGAACAATGTAAA
>MU226218.1:1987513-2023308 GCA_018584345.1 Thuja plicata
ATATTAATAAATGAAATAAACTTATTTAATTCATTTAAAAATATAGGAATTAATTATTTAAACAATGAAATTGCTTTTTAATAATTAGAGGACTATAGCCATTTTAATTAAATTAAACAGGCTAGGGGAATGGGTTAATTGCAAGTGGGTATTTGATTTAGGGATTTATTTAATTCCTTTATAATTAAATACTATAGCCATGTTTGATTTTGATTTGATTTGATTGGTTGAAATTGATTCAAATTGTATTGCTATAATAGTTAATATAAATCAGTGATAAAAATCACCTAGGATATTAAATTGATTCAAAGAATTATGCCAAGCAGTAATAGGGTCGTTTGGACATAAATCAAGGGTATGATCACACTTAGGGCAAATAGGGTCCATAGTTTCGACAGACCAAATTCAGGTGGTTACACTCAGCATCTATGTTCTGAGATGTGGTTGCATCTGTGAGAATCACTAATTGATCAAGCATCGGGGCTGTTTGATCAACATCTACATCAGGTACAATTTTTTGAAGTATTCCTTGTGCTACTTCAAGTACCTTTGCCTCTTTTATGGCTTTTCTCAACTTGTCTTTCATTGCCTTCCTCTCACAAAGTCTTGCATACTTTGTTAATTTAGTTGGATCCAATGTCCTAGGATCACAAACTGGAATATCATTGATTTCATCCAAAGTCACTGGATTCTTATACTTTCTTTTCTTCTTCCTTGAGATTTGTGTGGATGCAGATGTATGAACTACCATTGCTAGTTCAGTTGTCTTTTCTGATGCGCTCGGTGAAGGCTTTGTTGAAGATGATTCTTGTGTTTTCTGCTTAGGGTTCACTTGTCAATTTGGTGAAGACGTCTCTCCATCAACCTTGGGTGTCTCTGCAGATTTCTCTTATGATTTATTCTCATTCTCATCTGTCTTGGCTTCTTCACCTTTTTCTTTCTGCTTGTCCTCTTCTACCTTTTGTTCTTCTTCTATACTCTACTCATTAGATTTATCTTTCTAATCATCGGTTGTAGCTTGCTCTGTAGTTGTATCCTTTATTGCATCAGTTGTGTCCTTTGCCTCTGCATCACTCTTGTCCTTGGGTGTGCTTGTATCTTCTGCAATAGATCCTTCATTACCTTCTAGTATATTTATGGTCTTTATTAGCACTGGCATATTATCTTGAGTGCTCACTTGTGTTGTATCTTGATTTGTGTCTTGCTCATCGGTTTGATCATGTTGAGCAGTGACAAATTCATCCTTTTGTATTTGGTCGGCAAGGCCCAGACCTGTGATGTCAATTATTGATCTGCCTGACCATATTTCATCAAGAAAATCCATGTCCTTATTGGCTTGGGCCTCCATTTTTTGTTTCTTGATCTGATCCTTAAGTGATATGAATATAACATCATCTTCTTTCTGTAGATCCTTATCAGAGTCATAATGTGTGATGTCTTGAATGTCAATATCATCCATGACTTTTTCCAAATCAATCAAGGTTCCATTTCTTCAACATTGTCTAAAGCAATGTGCTTAGGACTGGCTTTATCTTTTTCCTCCTCCACATGAGGTGTGTTGGTGAGAAGTAACTG
The DNA here is from genome assembly GCA_018584345.1 of Thuja plicata. Lineage (NCBI taxonomy): Eukaryota > Viridiplantae > Streptophyta > Pinopsida > Cupressales > Cupressaceae > Thuja > Thuja plicata. The sequence goes on from MU226218.1 coordinate 1,989,089, forward strand.
ATTCTCATGACTTATTGACTCTACAGGAAGATCTAAGAGTTGTCTCCATTTCATTTTGGTCATGGTATCCAGCTCTATAAACTTGTCTTCTAACACTTTGTAAGGTCTAATTTTAGCTACAAATTTACTAGAGTGCTTCTTAATTATTTCTTTGATTTCTTCCATCTTTGATTCGGGAGGAATAAGTGTGACAAGTACCCTCTCCCTTGCTTCTCTTTCTGTATGAAGAGCATATGACCATTGTTGAGATTTTTTTTACCCAGCTCTTTGGGTATTTGGTTGACAAATTTAGTCGGTACATATTTGAATTTTACCATTGCCTTGATGATTGCTTATTGTATCTTGTTTTGGTCCTCTGGCTTAAGTGTATCCCATTGTCTGATTTTCCTATCATACATGGTGCTAGTTGTAGCAATAGAATCAGCAGCCTCATCAATTGTTTGATTTCTAAAAAATTTCTTAACTACATCAGGCTCATCCTCTTTAGAATCTTCAATGTCAGCTTTAGTCCTGGCCATTCTTTCCCTCCTCTTTGTTGGTGTTTTTTTCATTGTTTTTTGCTTTTTTTGCTTTGTTGGCTGCTTCCTCTTATAGGTCCTTACTTGACCTTTCTTAAGAGGTGTGGTATCGGTCTTAGCAGTTTGGCTCTTTGTCCTCTGTGTCTTTGTAGGAGGTGGAGGTGTATCAGACTCAGTTGCCTCGAAATCTGATTTTTGCTTATCTTTCCCTTCACCGATGTTACCTTGTCCATCAGTTTCCTCTATTTGTTCTTGTTCCTCCTCATTAACCGATATAATCTTTTTAAGATTCTTAACCATCTTATTCTCGTTATTGATAGACTTTTTGATTTCTAGGCCTCTTTTTATCTTTGACCTGGCCTCTTCATAAGTGCCAAACCTTGGTTGTTTGTTGTCAATTGGATCATTGATCAATGCATCAATTGCATTTTTAGTTTGATCTATGTTAATTTAATAATCAAGAGGGGATAACCAAGATATTCTTGGTACAACCAGTTTTATGTGTGTAAAGTATGTATCCACCATAAAACATATCTCATCCCTATGTTTTTCAATTAGTTGCTCAGGGATCCTCACTCTTTCCATCATCTTTTCCTTGAATTCAAGGAAGTATGCAGTCATAACTGAATCAAAGTTATCTCCTAATGACTTGATAAGGTCATTAATCTGTAATGTAACTGCTTTTGTTGTATCCCACTTTTCTTTGCCTACTGAAGGAAAGTATTCTTGAAAGTAGAAAAATATACACATGATAAGCAAACCAAATTCACATGTGTTTGTCTTTGTAGACCTTATTGTTGTCACGTTCTCATCAAGTTGCTTTAATAAGATCTCACACAGATCCTTCGAAATTCCCTTTGTCACTATCTTGTAAGTTGTGCTTACTGTTGTAGATACAATGTTGTTAAGCCTTCTTGCTTGGAAGATCTTGTAGCCAATTACACATGCACCAAACCTCAGTTCCTCATCGGTGATGGTGTTTACCTTAAGGCCTCTATTATCCCACGTAGATTTTGTGAAATTTTCAACTTCTGGCTTGGAGGGATGCTTATGTGCCTTATTCTTGTCAGTTATTGGATAACCAGTGATAGCATGAAGGGCATCCTTAGTGATTTACTTAGGTTGATCTAACCATAGCTTTTGATCATGCATTATGCTCAAAACTAACCTAATCCAGTCGGTTTTGAAGTCCCTCAAGAAATATAGGGCATTAGTTATCCCTTTAACCTCTAAGTGTTTGTGTTCTTCCTTCAAGTTCCCTTTTGCATCACACAGCCTCTTGTAAGCTTCATCCAACTCTAGATCACCTATTTTAGCAATCTTACAGTGAATATAGGACCTTACGTCCTCTATCAGCAAAACCCTAGGTGGAATCTTAGAAAATGTGTCAGATTCATCGGGTTGCGATGAAATCTCTGGGCATATCTTGTACTTTGGTTCCACAGAGGTTTTGTTCTTTATCAGCCTAACCATATTCTTCTTATCATTCTTGATCTTTAAAGTTCTTGAAGTGGTTGTCATCATTTTTCAAATTTAGGGATTTCTTGAAAATAACAAGAGAGTTCTTCGGTGCCCTCGATACTTACTTCGATCCATGAAACTAGTAAGTGATCTATTTGGAGTGTGCTGGATCAAGTCGAGGTCACTCTGCTATCTGATCTTTTATCACTCTAGTTTTGCTCTACTTTTTCTCTTCAAATCACGTGTGCAAAATGAAGTGCTCCTGTCGAGTATTTATAGACTTTTTCCCTAAGTCTGTCATAAATGCTCAATGAATCATCAGGTCATGAAGACGGAGTTCATCGGGAAGACTTTCAAAATCATCTTCAGTGTTGTCAAGATGCTTGGGATGGCTGTTAATATTTTTGCTTTCACCGACGGATATCGATGTTCTGTCATGACAACTTTATAACTTTGCTTTCTTACTGACGAGTGTCAAGTTATATTGGCAACTTAGCCATTTTATGTGTTGACCAACAATTCTTAGTAAGTGTAAATAGCTCATCCTTTATGTTCACCGATGATTTTTGGTATGTGTTTACCGATGGGGTTATTTTCTCATAATTATAACAAGTAACGTAATATGCATCTTTATTTATGCAGATTTTGACTATGTATCAATTTGTATAATGGAACTGATGCAAAATATGACTTGGTATAGTGCAGTTCCATACTTACTTGTTTAGCTTAAGTGGGGGTGGTGATGTTATCAGATCCATTGGATGGGGTGTCACCATTTTCATTGCTTGCTCCAACTTCATCATTACTTGAAGATTTTCTCCAAATTGTCTCTAACCCTCCAGATATCTTTAATGGTGTTTCCATTGGGATATGTGCTTGTCTCTGTCATTCGGTCTCTGCAGTATTTCTTGAGATGAACAACTTTATGACAGTGTAAGCATGTCATTCCAGGGTTTGTCCAGCCTCTAGACCTTTTGGTCCATGCTCTCATGCAGTTTGCACCAATGTGACCATATCTACCACATGTTGTACAATTTTTCCATGTACAGTAGTCCCATAAATATTGATTATTGATTTATTTTAGTTGATAGGGAGTTTCTTGACCTTTAGGCTTCCATGCTTGCCTTTTCTTTTTCCAGCAACTCTCTCATCTTGATTCTCTCTTCTTTATACTCTTCATAGAACATTTATATCTCAAGCTTTTTATTCTCAATATTCTTATCAAGTTTGTACTTCTCCATTGTATGATCTTTGCTCTTAAACCTTTAAGCTTTCCAAGAAGAGACTTAGCTCTGATACCAATTTTTGGGATTAATGGGAAGTAATACTGAGAGGGGAGGGGTGAATCAGTACCTCTAAAACTTTTAACACTTTTCACCTTTGATCATTAGTAATCATTCTTTACTGTATTACCAACGATATCTGATGTTCTTTCTTATGCATGTAATATTAATTCATAATCTTTAATTGTTTGCAACATTCATAGGAACGTTCATGAAATTAATAAACACATAACACAAGATATGATATCGCAGAAAACTCCTGTTAGGAAGTAAAAACTGTGGTGGGGATGGCACCCACAAAACTTCACTATCTGCAGAATGGAAGGGAGCTGGTAAAGGCTTACAATTGATCACTTTTGATGATCTACCATGTTAGGAGTATTAAAGTGGAGACCTATTAAGATCTACTATGTTAAGAGCTTTTAGAAACACTAATGAAGTGTGCACTCGGTTAAGATATTTACAATAGGACTGTTAGATCCACCTTTCTTGAAAGGATTTCTTAAGTGTACTACACTTGTTAGAATGAGTACAATATGTTTGACCTGACTGTATGTAATCTATAATTGTTGATCACAGATCCATTAAAGCTCTCATAATATGAATATCACCTATAGTGACTGATTAATACCTTTTCTCTGCTCGTCGGTAGCCTATGTTTTGTTCTTGAAACTGATTTGATCCTTTTCTGTCCTTCTGCATGAATTCTCTTTGTCTGATCCTTAGATTCTCTCAGTGGCTACAATCATCATCGAACAACATGTTCACAATAGATTGAGCATCTATTTATACAAGTATTTGGCCTATTCTAGAATCACACATTACAATGTTAACTCTTGATCCAAGGTATACAACTTGACCTTGATCCTTTAGTTTGCATGTTTTAAAATAGTTGAACTGATTAAAACAATAATAATTACATTTCTTTCTCTGCATATAATGGATTTAAAAAAAATCAAGAAGCTAAATATAAAATTCAGTGATTTATCTGACGTAGAAAGTCAGATCCACTTTTTGTAGGATGTAATTGAGTGTCGGTTCTTGACCGTCAGGTTGAACTGAAAGTTTGTTGGTGTTCCTTTGTTGAACTGATCGTCGGGTTCCCCTCATCTGTCGGGTTCCTCTCTTTGTTGTTTCATCGGGTTGCACTGTTGGTTACTCGTCGGGTTCCCTTGTCCTTTTTTTCATTGGGTAACACTGAATAGTGTTTGTCGGGATGCTTTGTACTTGGAAGTATCAGCTAACCTTGGTGTCGGGTAGTGTTGTACCCTATCTGTCAGTGTAGTGTAGACCGATGGTGTAGATCATGTTTTTTCTTGTATATACTAATGAAAAAATATAATGCCTTCAGCAGGAAATTAGGGGACATTTTTCTTCTATCTAAAATTTTGTTGTTCGTTAAAATGTTTGTTATGTTGTTGTAGATTCATAAAAATCAAAATCCATTTTTGAATATGCATGTGTTTTCTTAGAGGGCTATTGATTCAGAGAAAATTGTAGGATTTAGGGTTGCCTTTTCAAACTTTTTATATGTTATTATGATTACCATTTTTCTAAGGGTTTTTGTTGACCATTTTTCTGAACATTATCTGTAACTGTGATATCCTTATGGAGGTAAATGTCATCTTCCATGGACCAGCTATGTTTCAAACTTAGGAAGCCCCATTAGTGTCATGTTGTATTTTATAATCTCACGCGTGAATTGTTCTTCCAACGCTACAAACTACATATCACCCCTCATCTTAATGATACCACAGACTAGGGGACTAGTATTTAGTTTGTATTATTAACCCATATAATAGTCCACCAAGCCAGGTGCATTGGTTGAGACACGGTGTTGTTGTGCAACCATCCAGATTCATTACGAATTGTTCAGGTTCTGCATTTGATTGATTAATTGTAAATGTTCATTGTAGTTGAACATTTGAGATGCAATCATTTGATTTCAAGTTTTAAAAATTTGGTCCAATGGTTATATTTTTTGTTCATTATGTTTTATTTGTATTGATCATAATCTTTCTACAATATGATTGTGTTCATATGGAGATTTACTATTTTTTTCAAGTTCGGTAATCTATCTTATGAGTGGTTGATTTATTAAGTTATTTTTTGTGTTTGTAGTTATGGCCCACAATTTGCAATTCAGAAATTACAATGCTTATTGTACCCAGAAAAGCTATGTTTTTCTTGGATGCCAGTGAAGCTTGTTTTAGTTCTACAGTGTAGTGCCTCACTGACCCTTATCATGGAAAAAAAATTGAAGAAGTGAATGGAATAAATTAATTGGAGTGATGAGATGGATTCACGAGGGAGGAGACAATTTCATGTGTTAGGGGATATAGTTATATCAAACTTGACCAATGGGAGAATACAATATCGAAGGTATGAACTGACTCTACTATATTACCTTATTCAATTTTATGACTAATTGATTATAAGTGTAATTCATGAAGCTTGATGAATTCCTTACCTACCTTAGCTATTGACCTTCTTATAGATTGAGTTATGTTTAATCCACTGTATTCTTCTATGGTAATTAGTCAAATAATTATTGTTCTGTTAGTTATAATTGTGATGAATAGAGACCTCTAAGATGAAATGAAGCAAATAAGACTCAAAGATTGGAATTAATGCAAAAGCGTACCATTACAATTATTAGATAAATAAAAAAATTAATTGATTTGAAATCCTAGGAGAGAAATTATTTTAGAATTTGATTGCGGGTCATTTCTTATAGATGCTTGATAAAGAGATTACTTGTAATGTTTATTAGTGTGTGTGTGTGTGTGTGTGTGTGTGTGTGTGTGTGTGTGTGTGTGTGTGTGTGTGTTTTTATATTCCATTATGTATCTTCATATGCTTAGTTTTTATAAGGAAAACAAAGTGGGAACATGTTGTATAATCTTACTTAGCAATGCCTTAATTATACAAGAATATATAATTAGTAGCAATATAAATTGAAATAAAAAATTAAGTTACATTAATTGTGATGTAGGAGCATATTGGGTCCTTGGCAATCCTTCTCAACCAAAAATATATTTTCTTTTATTCTTTAGCTTGTTTGGAGGCTGCTCAGTGAAGTGCTCAATTACCTTGTTGCCCGGGTACTCTTTTTGTCTTGCTTTACCGACAGGTCTCGGTGTGTGTTGGTTTATGTTTCTAGCTATGCTTTCACTTAGTTGTTTTTCTATCACTCGGTTATGTTCTCATTGAGTCATTCATGTTTCTCGGGTATCATCTTATCGAGTGGTTGTTGTTGCTTGGTGATGCTCTTCCCGAGTTGTCTATCCTGATCTGGCCAACTTCTACATTTAATTTTTGTGTCATAATTAATGTGGGGTCTCTCATTGGGATGTGTGTAGACCTAAATCTGGGTCTCTCTTAGGGATTTGAGTATTGACCTCCTTGGTGGACTCTTTTATATATTTTCTTCTCTATTCTTAGTTTAGGCAACATTTTAGGGAGGATGGTAGATTTTGATAGAAGATTAACTATTGAGATAATTGAAAGGCGGGTCTGTGACCTCGTATGTATGAAGATCATTCTGTAATTCATTGAATGTATATGGCTAGAACCAGGAAGGCCTTAAAGCCTGACATGTAATGAGTTTGATCAATTAATAAAATATATTTGTTGTTTCTTATCTCACTCTATGTGTTGTTACTTCCGCATTGTTGTATCTGCAAGCTGGTTTGGTAGTTGGGAGTGCCCTTGGCCCCTCTTACTATCCCTCCTTGTGTTAGGTGGTATCAGAGCGAAGGTGAGATGTAAGTTCCTTCTTGTAAACCCTAACCCTATTTTGTGATATTGTTGTGGGGTAGAAGATAGCTATCTGACCTACAATTGTAGAGTGATTCAAGATGGTTCATGGGAGAGGAAATGCAGATCCAGGTCTAGTTGATATGCTAAGACAGATGGCTACTAGATTGGAAGTTGTTCAAACAACCCAGCACAGAGGAATACATCTTGAATATGTTAGTGATGATGAATTGGAGGAAGTGCAAGGTGAAGTTTCACCTGCACCTGTTATTTATCAGGAAGAAGAGAGATTCTTACAAGCATTGACAAGTTTGAAATCCACACCTTAGTTTAATCCTCCTGAGTATAGTGGAAAATTGGATTCTTGTTAGTTGATAGACTAGATAACCGAGGTGGAGAAATACTTTGAATATGAGAATGTATAAGAGGACAAGAAAGTAAATATTGCAAGCACAAAGTTGAAAGGTCATGCATCTTTGTGGTGGGAACATCTACAATTGGATCGAAAGAAGAAAGGTAAATACAAAATCAAAGTATCAGATAAGATGGTAAAAAAATTGAAAGGCAAGTTTCTACCTTGTGAGTATCAAATTAACCTGGTTAGGAGAATGCAAAGTTTGAAGTAGAAAGATAGATCGGTAAAAGACTACAATGAAGAATTCTATAGATTGGACATCAGATCTAGACATGTTGAAGATGAGGTGGAAAGAGTAGCAAGGTATCTAATGGATTGAGAAGTTCTATACAAGATGAGATCAGCTTGGTCAAGATACAAAGCATTGAGGAGGCATATTAGTTTTTCCTAAGAGCTAAGGAGAAATTGAACAAGAGATATGAGCAAAGGCAAAGAGGTAGAGGTGGTAGATTCCCCAAAGGAAGAGGTAGATCTCAAGGTGAAAATAGTAGATCAGAACTAGACAAGTCAAATTTAGACACATCTCAAGACAAAGGGAAGATTGAATGGAAAGGTGGAAGTTTATACCAAGGAAGAGGCAATTACTCCCGAGGTGGTTATAGCAAAAGAGGGTTCCAAGTAACTTGTTAAAATTGTGGTCAGGAAGGACATAAATCCTTTGAGTGTACACATGCAAGCAAGAAATTCAATAGTAGCAAAAATGATTTGGTGCAAGAATAGTCACCGAATGAAGCTAAGAAGGAAGGAAATCTCATGATCCGAAGGATACTGTAGAGTGAGAAAGATAAGAAAGATCATGTCAAGAAAATTTTGTTCAAGACCAAATGTAGAGTTGTAGACAAAGTTTGGAAGGTCATTGTTGATAGTGGAAGCTCAGAGAATCTAGCATCTGAGGAAATAGTCACAAAGTTGCAGTTGTATAGGATGAAGCATCTCAAACCCTATCAGATCTCATGGATCAAGGATGAGCATACACTAATGGTGAGTGAGAAATGTTTTGTGTGTCTAAAAATTGGAAAATACTATGATAAGGTGTTATGTGATATTATGCCTATGGATTCTTGTCATATTTTGCTGGGTAGACCTTGAAAATATGATAGACATGTTATACATGATAGAAGATTGAATAGATATTCTACTTAGGTTGATGGTAAGAAACAAATATTGTTACCTTTGGTTCAATAATCCTGTTGGTGAGATATGTACATATGTGAAAGTTTGTTTAATGGAAGGTAGACAACTTGTTAAGGATTTGAAAATAAATGATATATGTTATGCTTTGATTCCTAACAAATCGAGTAAGAATACCGAAGATGAAATTCTTGCAGAAGTTGAGAAGTTACTTACAGAGTACAAGGAGATCATTTTAGATTATGTACCTGATGGTTTGCCACCAATGAGAGATATCAGTCATTGTATGGATCTAATTCCTGGAGCTAGTTTACCGAACAAGGCACCACATCGGTTAACACCGACTGAAAATGAAGAGCTTAACCGACAAGTTCATGAATTGTTGAACAAGGGTTTGATCCAAGAAATCTTGAGTCCATGTGTAGTACCAGCTATATTGGCACCTAAGAAGAATGGATAATGGTGAATGTGCATTGATTCAAGAGAAATCAATAAGATCATAGTGAAGTATAGGTTTCCTATACCAAGAATGGATGATATAATGGATTGTTTGAGTAGAGCAAAATATTTTACCAAAATTGATTTGAAGAGTGGATATCATCATATCAGAATTAGAGAAGGTGATGAATGGAAGACTGCTTTCAAGACAAAGGAAGGTTTGTATGAGTGGTTGGTTATGCCTTTTGGTTTAACTAATGCACTGAGTACTTTTATGAGGTTAATGAATGAAGTTTTGAAGAAATTCTTGAATAAATGTGTGATTGTATACTTGGATGATATTTTGATATTCAATAAGACTAGAGAAGAGAATTTGATGCATATAAGGCAAGTGTTGCAAAGATTGAAAGAGGAAAAGTTGTTGATAAATATAAAAAAGTGTTGCTTCATGAAAGAAGAACTTGTATATTTGGGTTTTGTGATTCCAACTGATGGTCTAAAGATGGATCCTGAGAAGGTTGCAGCTATATTTAGTTGGCCTACACCTGAGAATGTCAGTGAGGTAATATCATTTCATTGATTGGAAAGTTTTTATAGGAAGTTTATCATAAATTTCAATTCTATATGTAATGTTATGACTGAGACAATGAGAGGAGACAAAAGAGAATTCAAATGGACACATGGAGCTGATAAGAGTTTTGAGACTTTGAAGCATAAGATTGTTGAATTGCCAGTGTTAGCATTACCTAATTTTAATAAGGTATTTCAAGTTGAATGTGATGCAAGTGGAAGTGCAATTGGAGTTGTCTTGACTCAAGAAGGTAAACCTATTGCTTTCTTTAGTGAAAAGTTGAATGATGCTAAAAGGAAATATTCAGTCTATGATCAAGGGTTCTATGCTATTGTTCAAGCTATGAAGAAATGGAGACATTATTTGATGCCAAATGAATTTGTGTTGTATATTGATCATAAGGATTTACAATATTTGGATAGTCAGAATAAGTTGAATCAGAGACATATGAAATGGGTAGAATATTTGTAGAGTTTCACATTTGTGATAAAGCATAAGAGTGGAGTTTCTAACCAAGTTGTTGATGTGTTGAGTAGAAGAAGATCTTTGTTGACTGAAATGTGAATTGAATTTTTTGGTTTTGATGACATGAAGCATTTGTATGAAAGTAATCCTGATTTTTTTGAGAAGTGGAGAGTGTGCAGAGCACCTATCCCAAATCAATCAAGTAAGTACGAAGACTATTTCATTTAGGACGATATGTTGTTCAAAGGTATTCAGTTATGCATACCGAGAGGATCAATGAAAACTAATTTGATTAAGGAGAAACATAGTAGTGGATTGGCTGGACATTTTGGTATTGATAATACATTGATTTTTCTTAAGGAAAGGTATTTTTGGCCTCAGTTGTATAAGGATGTTCAAAAATTTGTGAAAAGTTGTGGAGTTTGTCAAGTTGCAAAAGGAGTAAGTCAAAATATTGGTTTGTATACACCGATGACTGTTCCTGAGAAACCTTGGAGTGATATTAGCATGGATTTTGTTCTTGGCTTACCAAGGACAACAAGAGGCAATGATTCCAGATTTTTTGTTGTGGGTGTATTTTCTAAAATGACACATTTCATACCATGTAGGAAAACATGAGATGCAATAAATATAGCAGATCTTTTCTTTAAGGAGATTGTCAGATTGCATGGATTACTGAGGAGTATCATCTCTGACCGAGATATGTAAATTTGTTAGCTATTTTTGGAAAAAACTGTGGAAGAAGTTGGAAACTGAGTTGAAGTATAGTTCTACATTTCATCCACAAACTGATGGAAAAATAGAGGTTGTAAACCAAAGTTTGGGAAACTTGTTAATATTCCTAGTTGGAGACACACCAAGTAATTGGGATTTGATGTTGGCACAAGTAGAGTTTGCATACAAAAGTTCAGTGAATAGAAGTACTGGAAAGACACATTTTGAGATTGTTCATGGCACACAACCAAGAGGTATATCAAACTTGAGAGATATTGTTGGAGAAGAGAAAAGAAGTGCTGAAGTAGAAAAAATTATTGAGTTCATGAAGACGTTGCATGAGGATGTAAAATGGAAGTTGGAGAACAGTAATCAGAAATACAAAGATAGTGCACATAGATCAAGAAGACATAAAATTTTAGAAGTTGGTGATGTAGTAATGATTCATTTGAAGAAAAGAAGATTTCCTATTGGGATATATGGAAAATTGAAGATGAAGAAATTTGGACCTTGAAGAATACTAAGAAGATTTGATAGTGGAAATGCTTATGAAGTTGAATTACCTGATGACATGGATATATCACCTATATTCAATATTTCAAACTTATATAAATATCATGAACCTGATGAAAAAGTGGTAGTACCGAGTGATTATCATAAGAAACAGATAGAGGAAGTTGAACAAATTTTGAAATAGAGAGTTAGTAGAAGTACAAGAAGAAAGGAATACATGGAGTATCTGGTAAAATGGAAGAACAGATCGATTAAGGACTCATCTTGGATTTCTCAATCTAAGTTGGATTCATTTCAGGTTGGACCTAATACACGATTCAGGGAATCATTTCTTTTAACCCTAGGTGTCTGATGCAGGAGCATCTTAGGTCCTTGGCAATCCTCCTCAACCAAAAATATGTTTGCTTTTGTTCTTTAACTTGTTTGGAGGCTGCTCGGTGAAGCGCTTAGTTACCCTATTTCTCGAGTATTCTTTTTGTCTTGCTTTACCGAGGAGTCTCGGTGTGTGTTGGTTTCTGATGCTCAGATATGCTTTCACCGAGTTGGTTTTCTATCACTTGGTTATGTTCTCACCGAGTTGTTCATGTTTCTTGGGTATCATCTTACCGAGTGGTTGTTGTTGCTCAATGATGCTCTTCCTGAGTTGTCTATCCTTATCTGGCTGATTTCTACATTTAATTTTCATGTCATAATTAATGTGGGGTATCTCATTGGGATCTATGTGGACCTAAATTTGGATCTCTCTTAGGGATTTGAGTTTCAACCTCCTTGGTGGACTCTTGTATATATTTGTTTCTCTATTCTTAGTTTAGGCAGCAGTTCGGGGATGATAGTAGATTTTGATAGAAGATTAACTATTGAGATAATTGAAAGGCTTGTCTGTGACCTCACATTTATGAAAATCATTTTGTAATTTATTGAATGTATACGGCTGAAACCAAGAAGGCCTTACAGCCCGACATGTAATGAGTTTGATCAATTAACGAAAGATATTTTTTGTTTCTTCTCTCACTCTGTGTGTTGTTACTTCCGCATTGTTGTATCTGCAAGATGGTTTGGTACTTGGGAGTGCCCTTGGCCCCTCTTACTATCCCTCCTTGTGTCAAATTGGAAATATCAGCGCAGTTGAAAATTTATGGAATGACTGGTATAATATCATCATTCAATTTATATAATAGGAATTTTAGTAGTAAACATATTTATAAGTGGTCCAAGCATAAGATTTAATCCTCCAACTAGTAAGACCTCTAGGTGTACAAAAGTCAACAAATCTATTAGAGGCAGCAACCTATCCATCTAATACTCTACAAAATTTAATGAGAAAGAGACGTGAATAGATGGTAAAGCTTCTATAGTGAGAAGCAGGGTGGGTTACCATTAATCAAGCATGGTGTTCCCATCTGAAATGCAACATAATTTGAATGTGCCATTATTTTTCACCTATTCTAGCATTTGGCATGGTATGGAAGCCATTTCATATAAAAGTGCATCAAAGAATTAATGGAGGAGACTGCCATGCCATTAATAAGGCATGACGTCCCATCTCCTTTACAGGGGGAATTCTTTGAGTTTTCAAGAATTGATAATTAAAAAAATGGGGGATACGGGGGAGACCATAATATGTTGTTCTATGCTTGAGAGAAAAAAGGGAGGGATAGATAGCAATACTTTGTGAGAGCATTTACCATCACTAATTCCTAACCGTTGAAGGTAGTTTCATAACTACCAAAATATATGTGCCTGTAATAGCACAAATGGAAATATTTCAGTTGGGGGAATCAAATTGAAGGAGGAGGCACTCAAAAATATATTAGAATTGGGTTCATTACTTCTGGCATCAGTGGAGGAGCGTTCGAAATACAAAAGTTTTTATTTCCTCCAGAGGGATAAAGTCCCTGACTCTACCGAATGGAGAACCAGAATTATTCGTTGGAGACCAATACATATGAGAATGATTAGGTATGCAAGCTTTTTATTCCTTTATGGGATGATTTCAAGAAGAAGAAAAAAAAAACCAGCCCTCAAGAGGTAAAATTAATCCTTTTTACATAGCTCTTCATATGAAATGATGATTCAAGAAATTTTACCATACATAAACTAATATATATTCTAAACAAATTGAAAGAAAATTTAATCCATGTTCTCATTTTGTTTTTGAAGCTTTTTCATATAAAATAATGGATAAAGAAATTTTGATGAACCAATATATGTATTCTTTAGTAATAGGTAATAGATTTCTTGACAAGTAATTCATTGATTTTATTCATGCAAAGTGTTCTTTTGCTGGAAATACTTATATGGAAAAGTATAATTTTCTCAATCACCATCTATGTTAAACCTCTTAAATATTTGGTATGTATATGTTATCTGCACTATCCACTTAATACATCATTTAAGTAATATGTCAATATTTATTTGATTTGGGTGATTGAATAAGATTTGGATTGTTGTGATTTAGAAGGTAGTATATGTAGAGTTGGAGAGTGAATAACCAGTGTTAATAAAAATGAAGCTTTCTTTTCTAGATGTTTGGGTGTTTGACAAATTAAATCTATTCTAAATTTGACTATTGATATTAACAGGAATAGGTAGCTTTTATAAATTAAATCGGATCTATATATATTCCTTCTACAGCTAAAATAATCTTATCATGGGTGATTTCCTTTGCATTTAGCATTGTACAAATCTGAAGCAACATGCAAGTATCAAATAATTCTAAAAATCTGAAACCATTATGAAATGCATACGACACAACTAGTTAACAAACTGACTCAGAAGAAAGATAATAATTTATATTTAAATACTAATAAGCTGATAGGAAAAGTCTGGTTTAATGTATGCATGTTTCAAAGAATATAAATCTTATTGACATTTCATTTTAGTAAATGGAATCATGATAACTAATTGTGATTAGTCTTGTTAAATGGACGATGAACATGAATAGACATAATGGATATGTACAAAGGATAAACCTTATATTTTTTAACAAAGAAATTAGTAACCAAATGTATTCAAATCATTAGTTTTATACTCAAGTTTTTTGAAATCTAACTAAATTAAGGCTTATGATCTTTAATTGTTATATAAGTAGTTTAGTTGTATTATTGATTCACAAATGAAATAATAGGTTTTGTAGCAACATAAATTCATTTGATCTTGTTGAAAGAAGAAGTATTTAGAAGTCTTTTAAAATATCTTTGAACTTGTTTTGCTCAAATTAGGTAAATGCTTTATGTTCTTATAATAAAATTATTATAGTTACTCTTATGGATGGAATAAGATGTATTGGAAGTCACTAGTTTTTGAATTATATCAGTAATATTTGATTTTCCGTTTAGAATTATGATAGATTTTTTATAAGAGGCCCTTTTGATTTTGTTTAGATTATAATGTTTTCTTGAGTAATTAATGTTAAATCATATAGAGTCTTGGTTGAGGAAAGTTAAAATTTTAGCAATAACAAATATATAAAATCAAAATTAAGAGAAGAGCTCCAATTCTATTCTTTTACATGTCACAATATATAAATTATTTATGGTATAGGATGGTAAATAATTTTTAAAGGTATATTTTGGTAGTTGAATTGTTAGTCAATTTGAGTAGTGAGGTTAGTATAATTGCACACACGTGTGTGAGAACTAATAGAAGGTTAATTATTGTAGGAATTATAAAATTAGTCTAATTAATCTAATATCAATTAGAGGAGTAGGCTTAGGGGGGATATTGATGGGTAAAGATTAGGAATCTAGGCTAGATTTAGGAATAATCCAAATTAGATTTAGATTAATCATAGTGTAGTAGAATATTAGAATGTGGAGGGAATAAATAAATTAAAATTTATTTAATGGGAGATTTAATGGAGGGAATGTATTAAATAAAATTTAATATATTTAGGGGGAAAGGTATTTAAATTAAATTTAGACACCATAGAAGATGAACCAGATTTAATTAAATAGGTAGAAGAATATAATTAATATAATTAATTAATTAAAATTAACTATAATTTCATGGGGTATATTAATTTAATTTAATTAATAAGAGTGCTAAGGGAAGTTTTTATATGCCTACACTTTCTAATAATATTTATCTTTTGCACAAATCTATACATTGAAGTCCAATGAACAAGGGAACTCCATCAATTTTGAATACACTCATGGAACTCATGGTGTGTTTCCCACATAATTTCAAAATGGAAAGGGACGTGTCCCTTCTGTAGCCTGTTAGTCCAGTCAAGGAGTATAGGATTCTGATCAAACACAGTCTGGGGAGAGTTGTTAAGGAAAAGTTGTATCCTATGTCCCAATTAGTAGAACTTAGGAATTTGTCTAGCTTAACTTGGATGAGGTTGTTACCCTTCCTGTGGTTTGACTAGGTGAATAATTGACCTATTAGCTCAATATCAACCAACTCAACACAATTGATGAAATCAAACAAATTGACCACACTTTCCAAGTAATTAGCCAATACTCCCAATTTTTCAAAGGGAAAAGTGGGGAATTAAAGTCACCCATGATTAGCCCATGCAGAGAATTATCTTGTTGGAATAGAGAAGAGATATCCTCGCAAACTACCTTCCTACTTATACAAGAGTTGGGGGCATAGATGTTGACAAGAAACCAAGAACTCCCTTTGGAGGTAAATTTAATAATTAAAAAACTAGGGGTATAAGAAATAAATTCACCATCCACTTTCATTGGATTCCACATAATAAGTATTCCTACGGATGCACCATTAGCATCTCTAATGCAAAAATGAGAGCCCAATCACAAAATCCCTACAATTGTGCTGAGAGGAGGAGTTTGTCATCTTATCTTCCTGTAAAAGGAGGACATCAATCCTTTTTTTCAAAAATACAATTTTATAACATGCATATTATTTTTGGAGGCCATTTAAGCCCCTCATGTTCCATGAAATTAATCTCTACCATTTCCAATTTCTGTACAATCTCCTTTTGTCTTGTAGCTTGTTGGGATGTGCATCCCACCTTGGATTCCAATCCCACACCCGCCTTCTTATTTTGGGTATTTCTTTTTTGTGACATCCAACCTTCCTCCCATAACAAAGTGTTTTTTGAGGCTCCTTGTGAGGAGTAGGTTTTTTTTAAGGGGTGAGTGGTTGTTGGCTTTATGGTGTAGGATTATCCAACCCCACTCCTACAAAGACCAGGGGAGTGGGATTGGGGTGTCCCCTGACTAGGTTTTGGAGATTAGGATAGAAGAGGGGGGATTTCCCTTCTTCTAACAAAGTTGTTTGTCCCAGGGACTTAAGGGGTTGTTCTATCCACCCAAGTTTCCTAGGGTTTTCCAATAGTTTCAATAACCCATCCGTAAATAGGTATTCATCACTCTCAATCTTTAAGCCATCCATCTCAAGGGGAACTACGAACCACATAGGGGAAGTGCATATGTCTTTCAGTTTAAGGGGTGACTTATTAGGGGCTTTACATTCAGAAATCATATGACCCGATTTTGAACATTTCTAACAAAAAATCATGGAATTTTCATACACCAAAACTTGTGTCCACTTTCCCAACTTTGATTGTAGAGTAATGAAATTAGGGAGTCTTATTGACAACAACATTAACATATAAGCAGGAAAATACTAACTTGGATTTTGTCTTGGTCACATTGTCCATGGATACATAGTGGCTAAAAGTGTTCCCAATCTAACAAAATATTTTCTCATCCCAAAACTCTAGTGGGAACCCATACATCGTAACCCATATCATCGTAGTCCTCCTTAAGTTTTTCACATAATCAAATCCAGGCTTCCATTAGTAGATAAAAAGATAACACTTTTAATAAGCCTAGGGCCCCAAAAGAGTTGTTATCACTGATTGAGGCACTCTCTTTGAGATTCCATTTTTGAGATGCCCATTTTATCACCATGTCAATGGTCGGTCAAAGGGTGAAAAATCACCCAACTAATGTATTGTTCATGTTGAGGAAACAATACAATCAACGACTAAGTCGAACAACTTGATAGTCGTTCCCTCCTTAATTTGTGAACATTCAGGAACAAACTCTTTCTCCTCCTGCTTATGGCTATTACCAACAAGGGCCTTTTTACATCCATTAGATGAACCATCATTTTTTGTGTTATCCAAATCTATTTTTTTGGAAACTACCTAAGGAATGTCGACTTGAGGGATGGGATCAAATACCCCTTCAACCCATTATTCTTCCCCGTATTTAGGAGCAGTCTCACCAACTTGTAGATCTATCTACATTGTGGGTCTGCCAACACCATTGAAAAAAAGCATCTTAAATAATGGGAGGTTCCTTAGATTAGGAGGATTGACCTCCACCTCCACGTTGAGCATGAAATAGAGAAGTTCAAAATTCGAACATAGCAACAAAGCAAGTTTATCAAGTCTCATAGAGAAGGGTTTTTTCTTCTTTGTGAAATAATTTGTGTGATAATTACCAAAATGTTATTTATAAAAAGGTAGTGATATGAAATAAAAGATTTTATATAAACCCAAACCCTTCACTTGCTTAATTTTCTTCAATGAATCATAGAGAAATTTTATGTTGAATATACATAGTTTTAGCATTGCTTTTTGAAAAAAAAAATTTAATGGACCTTTGGTGGATGAAATCTATGGTGATAATTTTTAAGGATATGCAATGCATAAAATGATATCTCATGTGATCGAATCTTTTTAAATATTATAGTTCTTCAATTATATGTTTATAAACACAAGAGCAATTGACTATCACACTTTACATATTGACCACTATTTGACTATGGTTGCACATGTGTAACTTTTCAACTATACTATATTTTCTATTATCCCTTTTTGCTAAAACTAATTTTATTTATTTATTTATTTTAAAGAATAAGAGTAATATGTTAATGCAGTTAGGATACATATGTGAAAGCTTACATTATATATTAAAAAGAATCAGATGTCCCTAAAGAAAATAAAGTTTAATTTAATTTTATATTTATAATAATAAATAAATAAAATATATAACAAAATGCATGAACATTAGGATACAGACTATTTGTGATTTAGATATATTTTAAAAAAATGAAATATAGAGATATAAAAACAAATCTACACAATTTGTTTTATATAAGGATAAATTTACATACCTAAAAGCGTGTACGTAAAATTTGATGACACAAATTAACTCTACAAATCTTGAACAATAAAAAAATATAAACATAACGCTCAAGCATATATAAATTAGGTTAAAAATGTAGATAGAATATAATATTTATAAAGACATAAAACTATGTATATGTGGTTACTAAAATATCGTGAGAAAATATTTACAAAGTACTCTCTATCAATATTTAGCCTATTGTGAGGATTATCGATACCTTATTTATATGCAATATGCCAAAACATATAGGATGTATGCCAAGTTTATTTTCACTAAACATTAAAACCAAGTTCAAACAACCTAATTGATTCATATTTAGAGAGTGAGGATTAATGCTAGATGCCAAGCCTTTCACATTTATGAAGATTTGAATAATGTCTAATCATGGATAATATGAAAAATAAAAATCCGATCTTGCTCGAGAAAAATATGGTTCACAAAAAAAGGATTTAGATTAAAAAATTGTTCCATTGATTTTGTATCTTTTCCAACTCATTATTATATATGTGTTAAATAATTTTTCTTATATTTGTTACAAAAGATTAGACAATTTAATCTTACACCATGTCTAGTGGTAAGAATCTAAAACCTTAACTTCAAATGCTTTGAGTTGTATAAAGGATAATACAAATTAATTCAAATTGTGAGAGACTATGATTGAATACAGGCGAAACAAACAAAAGCTTTCCCAAATTGTGAATAGGTGTTAGAATAAAGATAAAATATTATGGATTGGAATGATGCATGAAATCTTGGATAAAGTTGTGCACTCAGGGAAGGGCAGATACACAATACACATGTCTTTCATGGAGTTGTATTCACATCAAATATAATAAGAGTGGATTGTAAATAAACCTTATAGTCCAAAAGCAATAAAAATAAATAAAATCCCTTTTTAACCATCTATGCAACATAGACTTAGCCATGATGCCATGAAATGTGCCAAAAAGTGACATGATCATTGCAACATATCTCCATTTCTACCATTCTAAAAACTAAGCATGAACTCCATGCTTATTTCCATGGATTTTTGTGCTTTCTTAAGATGTCAAACTATGTACTTTTTCTAAAAATAAAATGTAAATGACACCTTAAGATTGATCCATGTGTTCGGAAGACCAATTGGAGTATCAAAAGCTCGTAAAAAATTTTGACCCAAATTATTGGCAAGAATAAGCAATCGGTCCTTGTATGGTTCCCAGAAACTTTTATTTGAGAAATAGGTGAGGAGAATTTAGGGCACAGTAAAGAACAAAGAAGTAATAATGAGAAATGAATTAAGAAATTTAGGATTTATTTTTCACAATGCATAAAAAAAATGATAAAGATAGGAGGTACAAAGGTTTCCCTCTAAAATATTTTTTTTCCCAAATCTGACAAATAAATTTTTTGGATTGTATAACAAGATCCGATCAATTATTTATCAAATAAAAATTCAAATATTGCTTAAAGAGAATAAATTATTAAATTATTAAATATAAAAAGAATCGTAAACTATATGACATATGCATGCATAGAAAATTAATGTCATACTCAACTCCATCTTGACCTCTATTGAAATGCATAAAATAATTGAACATTAATAATCATGATTCCTAAAAGGAGGTAGGCAAAAAGACTAAAAGTAGGCATAGATTTTTGTTCCAAAAATTCTTACAACTAACTGAAATGGTTTGGATAGCTTAGAAACAATTTTTGACAATAGAAAATGACACCTCATTATCAGGTCTCTAGTAACATAGGTTTCAAGTAAACATAAACAAAAAATTATTAATTAATAAGATAAGTTCTGAAATTGAACTTTTAATATTGTCAAAATAAAAATCTTAGACAATTGAAGTAAAAAAATTATCACATTTAGAGATCTAAGTTATACATTCATGATAAAGTACCCTCTAAAAAATAGCACAAAGAGAAGAAAAAAAATTCTATATAAAGTGGACCACATAGGTTATTGGCTCATGCGTTGATTTTACAAAGAGATACATCATAAATTATTAAATATCTAAATAATTATAAGAAAATATAAATACATATTGATTATATAACCTTCTTAGATATAAAATAATATTAACTCATAAACTTAGATCATATAATTTGTATTGGTACTTGAAATAATTATGTTGTAGATGAGAATTGAAATAGAGGCATATCCTCATTTTTTCACTAACTTCGATTTCGGTTAATTTTTCATTAACACTAATTACTCTAAATGCTAGAGATCGATGAAAATTGTGACCATTATTAATCTCCTGGAGAAAGTTATACAACATTTTGAGATCCACGGTGATGAAGATGACAAGGATTGGGGTTGTGGTGGGTCCATGTTTGCCAAGAGTGAGGTTTGTGTTGTCGTCGATGGGGACTAGGGTCTTGGGGAGTCACTGCATTCCCTTAATCCTCTTTGGGGGGCTGAGATTCAGGAGTCTGATGCTTCTAACGGATCCAGCATTGTGAAATGGGATGTGGGGGGCTCAGGGTTCATTGGTGTATGACCCACTCTCAGACTTGTTTATTGTTGGGCAGGCTTTGGGAGGCGGAGGTCCCTGGCTTTTTTTGTGTTGGGTGTCAGAGGCCCAAGTCTTATGTGGTATTTCATGTGTGAGGGGACTCTTTGGGTGCTCATGGCATTGGGGAATGCATTCTTTGCCTGTGAATGGTTTCCCCATAGATTTGAGCTCTTTCATCTTTGTTTAAGAAACCCTCTTTGCGGAAGAGGATGCAGTTTTGGTGTGGAAGAGAAGCGCTAGGGAAGAAGTGTTGTAAAGCTCAGATTGTGGTATGTTCCCTTTGATGTTTTTTTATGGTAGGAAGGTAAGGACTTGGGTTGGCTATAACTCTTCCTATTTTGTTGATTCAATTTCGACCGATCTTGTCCATTTCCTACTCATGAAATCTTTTTCTTGCAAGGATAGCTCCCTATTTGGATTTTTTCCTCTGTGTTATAATCCTATGGAGGTGGAGTATACCCCTTTAGAGGTGGGGTTCTTTCCTGTGGCTTCTTGGTGGTGGAGTCTCTCTCAGCTTCAACTTTCTTCCCCATGCTTCCTATTGAGGTGGAAGATCCTATTGAGATAGAGGCTCAGCCTATTGAGGAGGACTGGGACTATTGGATGGAGGTTGCTTGGGGTTGTGTGCGGTCTTCTCCCTCATTTAGTCACAGGATGGCAAGATGGAAATGGTTGGGCGTTAACCCTTTGGATTTTAAGGTGGTTTGGACTTTGATGTGGTACCACTTTAGGGATGGTGGTATTTTGTTGGTGGTGGTTGATAAACATTGATTTGGGTATCAGTCCTGTCACCAAAGTTGTGGTTTATGGAATCCTTGGCTCCCCTTTTTTAATTTCTTTCTGGATTTTTCTTTGTTGGCGGCTAGGAGGAGTTTGCAGATGGATGCTGAAATTTTTCAAGGGCCCATTCTGAATGTTGGGTGCTTTTGATTAAGGTCAAAGGCAGGTTTTGGGGCGATGATGCCCTATGGTATTATTCTTTTTGGTTATGGGTTCCATGTCAAAACCCTAGATTTATGTTTGGGGACCCTCAAAACTCTATCAAACTTAATGGTGTAAGGTTTAGATCTTTTCCGGGCAACTGGGGTTTTAAAAGTTTATATTGTTAGCTGTTGTTTGTTTGTTGTTGGTGGGTTGTTGATTCAAAATGTATAATTTTTTAGCAGTGTTTCATCTTAGCTGGGTTCCATATTCCCGCTAAAACATGATTTTATAGGGTTTCAGGGCCCCTTCAAAACCTGTTTATACCCTAATCAAAAAAAATTTGAGATCCACAACAAAATTTGCACAAAAGGGGTTTCATTAGGGGTTTCCAAAAGAAAGACAATAAAAAACACAAACTCTTTGAAACAATCTCTTAAGTCAATAGGAAAAAAAATCAAAATACTAATAGGGAGAAGATTTCATAATAAAGCCCGCTACTGTTGCCCTGGTAATATTTTTGAATAAAATTGCTACTACTGTTGAAGATTGCCTTCACCTACTGTTGTTTAATAAAAGAATAATGTCATAGTTTTGTTTTAAAACAAACAATCTAACTCTTCTCATAAAAATGCATTAGTTGTCACCGTGCATTACACTACACAATAACCTCCACTTATGCAATGTCACCTCTAACATCTTCAACAAAAAGGCTTAAAATGCATAAATTGTTAAATACAAAATTAATTGGCCCAACAACATTACTGACAAGTTTGTAGAGGTGACCTATTTAGAAATGAAATTTCAGTGGGCCACTCCAATCGATTATTAATTCTTTTCAATCGTTATTTTTTACAACACACCATTGTAGTCTCCACTTATGTCGTAATAGTCGTTTGTGTGTAACTATCAAGAATGTGAAAGGATTCTTTATTATTACATCAATGGCCTCCTATAGGGTTGATGCCACTGCAAGGCTACGCCTCTTAGTATAATTATGAGATTTCAATATATCCATATAAAAATAAACCAAAAATGTGAGAAGATATAGGTGTGAAAGTTAAAGCATTAGATATAGTTGATGATAGTATACAACATTTTTTTTTATCGGTAAAGGCCATGGCCATTAATTTAATTAATTTTTATCCTATTACAGATCAACTCACTAGAGCACTGTGAGGAAAGAGTCGTTCAGAGAAAACCTAGTGGGATAATAGTATACAACATTATTATCATAAAATTATATAATATAATTTATAAAATAAAATATATATTATTATCTATTAGAAGTTTGAAATTTATTTTCTTTATTTATGTTTTATGAAGTTATAAATAATAATTAAAATTTACTATAATTAATTTAATTTATAATTTTTTATCTTATTAATTTATTTATATAATATAATATAATTTATATTTATATTTATATTTTATTTTATATAAAAATAAAAGTATTTATGAATATAAAAGTTTTTTTAAATGTTATTGTATAATAATTTTTCGTATTAAAATGAACTGCATAAATACAGATGGAGTCGTTGTAGTCATCTTTAGCTCCTAGGGGTTTTTTAGTGGTTTGGACATCTACATGAATGATTACAAGGAGCCCACAAGGAGAGGGAAACCCAGTGGACTTGAATGACATATGTGGGAAAAAATTTATTTGTTTACGAATGGAAGGGTAGCATCCATATGATCATGTAGGAGGATTGGTCTCAAGAATGTCAGAAATGGTGAAGGCTTATAAGGGATAGGAGAGGAAGAAAGGTTAAGGGAGACCATCAATGGCGATGTTGGTTCTTTGAGGACTCCATATGGTGAAGTTTTTGGTTCCAAGGGGAGTGGCATAAGTGGACCCCCTATGATTTCTCTGTATCTAGCAAGCTTTTCCCAGTGCATCATCGATAGGATAATGTGCTAATGGGTGTAGTCAATCAATGAGCGACCAGGTGCATAAAAATGGATTCAATGAATGAAGTGGTGGAGGATGTCACACATAACATTATTTTATATTTAGATATTAGATTGATTAATCAATTTAGAGGCTTGTGGCCAAGTTTGAATGATCTTTATAAGTGCATTTTTGATAAATGGGAGCCCATTATAGACAAGTGTGTCCAAACCTATCTTGTAGCTAGAGGGTTTTTCAGTGTTGTTTTAAAAAATGTTTAGGATAGGAACAAGATTTAACCATTAGAGTTGGGAGGACAAGTATTCACTGATGTTGAAGCCTTGACATATAAATTTTTGTCATGTTATCAAAGTTTTTGACAGGGTTACACTTTGGGTGAGACTTCCTAACCTTTCTTTACATTTATGGTTTGGTTCTTGCTTTGAGGTTGTAGGAAACTCTTTAGGTAGCTTTATTTTATGGTAGATGAAGGTTCTTCAAATCTCTAGAATTTGAAATTTTCTCATATTCTTGTGGAGATGGATGTATCAGAAGGTCTCCCTAAAAAATTAATGATTAAAATTTCAAAAGGTTGTTGGGTGAAACCCTTGGACCATGAGCGGGTTCCCTTTAGATGTAGACAATGCTTTCAAATAGGGAATATGGCTTCTCGATGTGCTAAATAGAGATTGCACAAGTAGGATTCATGGTGGAAATAAGTCTCCCCCTTTATGATATGATAGAGAGGAAGGGTGGGTAACAAAAGAGTTATTATCAGGTTATGAAGAGGAAGTGTCATAATGACCATTTGGGGATCCAAATCAAGTTGAACAACCATTATTGAATAATGTTAATGTTGTCGATTCTGGTTGTGAAAAGGAGTTCAAGTAGAAGAATGTATTTGTAACCCTAGAGGGAAGGGAGAAAAAAACCAGTAGTATCTCGAAACAAGGGGGAAGAACTTTTTATAGTAAAATGTTAGAATCAACAAGGTGAGAGTACTTCGACTGATATGATGAAGATTCCCTAGGTTAAATCTACGGAGTGGTAGAAAGAGGTAGCCAGAGTGGAAGAGGTTGTGAAACTATGAAAGGGAAAAAAAACAAAGAAATCCTTTGATATGATCCTCTACTCTCGGTCTAAGGGAGGAGCTAGCGGTAAATCTTGAAGGTTGATCTTCTTACAGATTACGGGTTAGAGAATTTTTGGTTTTAGATTTGTTGATGGGTATTTCTTATGTTTTTATTTCTTTGGAAAGGTGGTTTCCTTGGATGTAACCATCCCTAGGTTGGGCCATGTTCATTCCTGGTTTGATAATAAAATTTTGAAACTTTTCATTGATCAAAAACTAAATAAATTTAGTATTAAAAATAAAATAAAATTTTAGTTGTATAATAATTTTAATATTAAAAAAAAAAAAAAATTATATACTTTGATATATTATAGTTGAATATCTTCTATAGTTGCAGCTAGTACATCTATGCTCCGAGCCATGAAGGAAATCTTCGAAAAAAGTGTGTAGAAAGAGCACAAAATTTGCTCAAACCTCTGTAGATTTCTAAGCGATCCAATGTCGTAAGAAGACCAAAAGTTCTTACAGCCTTCATGAGGTGAAGAAACGGTTGAATGAAGGATTTTTGCGGTGTTATGGGTCTATCTTAGGGTTTAGATACTTTCCTCTGGCATCTTGTGGAAAGAATAATGAATCTCTTCTCTACATGATGCAAAGAGGAGACTTCCCAGAGTTTGAAAGAGGGGAAGCCTCCTTTGAGTTTGTCGGGAGGAGCAATGGTCAAGATTTTTTGAGTGAAAGGATATGGAATGGTTCCCTTGTCAGTAATAGGAGGGAAAGGTAGGATTTACACAAGGATAAGAAGTTTGCTAGGAAGGAAATATGCTAGTATGCAAAGGTGGTCAAGAAGGTGAGCACTGAAGATTAACCTGGTGTAAAGTGGGTCAAACCTCTAACTGACATGCTTAATATCTATTTAGATGTAGAGTTAGGTGATGAGATAGATGATATTGAAAATTTATTTATGGAGTTGGGATTGATAGGGAGGTTTAAGGTTTTTTGGTCTAATCTTGGAGACTTGCATAAATGGATTTTAGAGCAGTGGAACAACATTTTGGAGGGGTGTGTTCAAATTTACCTTGTTACACAAGGGGTTTTTATGGTTATTTTAGAGTGTACATGACAAGTAAAAATCATATATAAATCTCATTGGAGTTGGGAGTATAAGTGCATGTTATTGTTGAAGCCTTGGTACCTGGTGTTCAATCTAGCCATACAGTCCTTCAACAAAATTACTTTATGGGTAAGGCTTCCTAATTGACCACTTCAGTTTTGGTTCAAATATTGTTTTCAAGATATTGGTTGAAATGGATTTTCAAAGGCACCTCCAATAGAATTGTCTCTAAAATCTGCAAGAGGGGTGTGGATGCAACTAGTGGATTACAAAGGCATCACCTTCAGGTGTAGAAGATTCTTTCAAATCAAGCACGTTGTTGCTAACTATGCAAAAAATAAAATTAGTGAACATGACACCTGATAGAGGGAAGTATCCCCTCATTTATATTTTGTTGAAAAATAGGAGTGTGTGGACCCAAAACACAACTTGGGAAAAGATATCTCAAAGGTTGCACAAGGTTTGTCTTCTAAAATTGTTAAAGGTTTGGAAGATACATAGGACCAACAACTTGTTTCAATGATATTAGATAAGGAAAATCCTCCCTTAAAACCTCGATTAGAAGGAAAGTTAAATGTTTAGGATGGGTCTCCTATACTTCAACTAAATAGGAGTAGTTCGACTGTAAATCTTCTAAAAATTTTGGAGGCTCAGGGTTTATGAGAAAATATAGTGATATTGCTTGAGGAAGTTTTGTTGATATTGGAGAGGGTTTGGGTAGACAACCATGTAGCCTAGAAGGGGTGGAGAGGACTTCATCAAAGTACTTAATGAGATGACAAAAGGAGGCTACAAAGCTAGAGGATGGTTGACGAGTAGTGAAAGGGAAAGCATAGAAGAAGATGAAGGAAGGAGGCTTTGTATGGTCCTTCATTCACAACAAAAATTGGAGACATTAGTTACCACTAAAGTTATAACTTCTTAAAGGGTCATAGAGCTTTAGTGCATTATCTTTGAGAGGTGATTCCCAATATGTAATCACCCCTGGTTTGGGTCGGGTTTGAAATTCTAATCTATCAATAAAAATTAGCTATTTTCAACAATAAATTTTTTTATGTACATTAAATAGATTTAAGTATGAAAATTATTTTAATTATTTATATTTTTTTATGAAACTAAAAAATAGTAATTATAAATTATCATAACTAATTTAATTTATAATTATTTATCTTATCAAAATTTTAACTATTGCAAAAAATATGTATATTTTCTATTTTTATTTTTATACATATAATAAAATAAATTTCACCCTTTCTCTTCCTCCTCCTTAATTATGTAATGAGTACATAGGGAGGTATTAGAGGTGAATTATCATATCCTTAATCAAAATCATGCCACCTTGAGCACAACTCCCTAAGGACAAGCTATTCTTGTATTATTGGCATGAATCTCTCTCTCTCTCTCTCTCTCTCTCTCTCTCTCTCTCTCTCTCTCTCTCTCTCTCTCTCTCTCTCTCTCTCTCTCTCTCTCATTTAGCAATTTTATTAAGCAGATAGGCTTTGTGTGGGAGCTTTTCTCATGAAAATAACTTTTTCTCCCGGAAAGTTGTCACCCTTATTACTGGTTTTTATTTTTCAGCTAAGAAGAATTGTTCACTTTGTTTCCCTATTTTTCATTTAATATTTCCAAAAAAATCTGAAAGTAGTAATAGTAACTTACCTTATGTTTTTTCCTCTCTTCTTATCCCTTTTTATGATGAGTTTTTTTAAAGTAGTTGGACATGTTTAGCCTTAGCCAGCTGGATATATAACACGAATTGCAACACACATATAGTGTGGAAGATGACATTTTTTGTTTCACTTCTAATTTAGATGGATAGTCTAAAAGTGTAGATAGCGGGAAGACTCCAACAAACCCAAACCCTAAGTGATCATTTTGTTACACATTATTTTCACTTTTTATTATTTTTATTTTGTACTTTTTTCTGCCCCAACAATGACATTCATCCAACAATTTTCTTCAATACAAGATGAAATGCAATGCTTCCTAACAGTAGGCAAAAAACAACAGATTAGATTTAGATGATCCTCTGCATAATAATTCTGAGGGGTTAAATTTGACCCGTAAAATAAAATCTACCTTTTTCGCAATAAGGATGAAATTGCATAGTTGTCAATTTCTCCAAAATTTTCTTAAATCCAAGTAAGCCATTGATATTATCTTGCTGTGAATTTCTCTAGATGATTTTCGCACAGGCATTTTACCAAATTTTTGCTTGGACCGTATTTGATTGTAGAAATTTCTACTATTTTTGTCTTTCTAACTGTGATGAAGACTTTTAAGCAATATTAACAATTGTATAAAACTTATAAAATGTGTGTGATCTTCAAATTTAAAGTGTAATTTAGCTGGAAAGCAATGATCTATCTCTGAATTGAAAAATAAAAATAAAAAAATTTGACACTTTGCAAAATAATTAAGTTTTTTTAAAGCAATTTATATGTTGTGTTTATTCTATTCACATTTTGCATGCAGGACTCTAAGGACATCACAAACGTTGTATAATACAATTCAGAATTCATTTCAATTTTACATTTTTAGAAAAATCTTAAGTTTGGACTGATGTAGACACATTAAAATCACTCATTCATTCATATGATAGTCTTTTAAAAAAAATTAGTAGTATGTTGGAACAAAACAATACCTAAATAGGACTATACATTTATGGTAATATGGAGATGTTTCTATTTTTTTGAATGTTGCATTTCTAGCCATTGCGACATTCAACCTTATTTTGCATGTTGTTTATATATTGTTTATTATAAGGTTTTCAGCCCTATTACTGGTTTTTATTTTCTAGCTAAGGAAAAATGTTCACCTTTGTTCCCCTATTTTTTTGTTCAATATTTCCAAAAATAATTTGAAATTAGTAATAGAAACTTACCTTGTGTTTTCCCCTCTTCTAATCCCTTTTTTTTAGCTTATTGAAATGTTGAGTTTTTTCCTACTAGATATATAGTACGAATTGCAGCATACATATAGTATGGAAGATGAAATTTATGTTTCACTTCTAATTTAATTGTTTGGTGTTGTTATTTTACTCATTGAGACACAAAATTGGATTCCTTACCCATTTCTTCTATTGATGGATAGCTTGAAATCGTAGATAGCGGGAAACCGAGGTGGTACTACTTGCATTATTCTAATGTGTGTTGGTTGAAATTCATCCATGGAATAGCGTTGATTGGATCAACTCTCGATATTGTTTTATGAAAAGATTTTTTTACTTTTGGATGAATCCATTCTATTATAATTCAATCATTGAAGAACTTTGGAGATAATATAGCTCCCCTACCCTTGGAATGTTTTGCAGATTTCTCTATCTTTAGAATGTTTGCAAATTTTCCCTTCACTGAAAAGTTAGAATAAGTTAGTACATTATATATTTGGATTATAATAGGGTGAATTCCCATGAAAAGATGTTATGAGTATTTAATAGCAGAAAAATTAGGACATAATTATGGCAGTTTGAAAAATGACTTCACACTTTTTATTTTCATGATCTTATGTCCTACCTGCCATGATTTTTCTAGCAATCAAAACTACAACATATGAGGGATTTTTTGAGTTTTATGAACACTTGCATCAAAAAATATTATTTAAATTTGCAACATGATCCTTCATCAAGTTTGTACCATATTTTTTCGTGGCAGACTATTGCCTTTCCTTCACATAAATGAATGTTAATTTATGTTCCATTTATCACGGGAATCAATGTTAATTTCTTTAGGCAACATTGTAATAAATACATAAGTTTTCATTTTTACTCTTTGTTAACTCTATTTTCATATTTATATGGCAGATTGTTCTCAAATTTCATTTTTCTATGGTAGATTGTTCACCTTTGTTTCCCTATTTTCATTTAATATTTCCAAAAAAAACTGAAAGTAGTAATAGTAACTTACCTTGTGTTTTTTCCTCTCTTCTTATCCCATTTTTTATGCTGAGTTTTTTTAAAGTATTTGGTCATGTTTAGCCTTAGCTGGCTGGATATATAACATGAATTGCATTACACATATAGTGTGGAAGACGAAATTTTTTTGTTTCACTTCTAATTTAGATGGATAGTCTAAAATTGTAGATATCAGGAAGACTCCAACAAACCCAAACCCCAAGTGATCATTTTATTACACATTATTTTTACTTTTTATTATTTTTATTTTGTACTTTTTTATGCCCCATCAATGACATTCTTCCAACAATTTTCTTCAATACAAGATTAAATGCAATGCTTCCTAACAGTTGCATAGTTAGGCAAAAAGCAACGGATTAGATTTAGATGATCCTCTGCTTAATAATTTTGAGGGGTTAAAGTTGATCCGTAAAATAAAATCTACCTTTTTCGCAATAAGGATGAAATTGCATAGTTGTCAATTTCTCCAAAATTTTCTTAAATCTAGGTAAGCCATTAATATTATCTTTCTATATGAATTTCTCCAGGTGATTTTCGCATAGGCATTTTACCAAATTTTTGCTTGGACTATTTTTGATTGTAGAAATTTCTTCTATTTTTGTCTTTCTAACTGTGATGATGACTTTTAAGCAATATTAGCAATTGTATAAAACCTATAAAATTTGTGTGATCTTCAAATTTAAAGTGTAATTTAGCTGGAAATCAGTTATTTATCTCTGAATTGAAAAACAAATTAAAAAAATTGACACTTTGCAAAATAATTTAGTTTTTTTAAAGCAATTTGCATGATGTGTTTATTCTATTCACATTTTGCATGCAGGACTCTAAGGACATCACAAACGTTGTATAATACAATTCAGAATTCATTTCAATTTTATATTCAATTTTACATTTTTTAGAAAAATCTTAAGTTTGGACTGATCAGTCTGGTAGACATAATAAAATCACTCATTCATTCATATGATAGTCTTTTAAAATAAATTAGTTGTATGTTGGAACAAAAAAAATAGCTAAATAGGACTATACATTTATGGTAATATGGAGATGTTTCTATTTTTTTGAATGTTGCATTTCTAGCCATTGCGACATTCAACATTCTTTTGCATGTTGTTTATATATTGTTTATTATAAGGTTTTCAGCCGTATTGTTGGTTTTTATTTTCTAGCTAAGGAAAAATGTTCACCTTTGTTCCCCTATTTTTTTGTTCAATATTTCCAAAAATGATTTGAAAGTAGTAATAACAACTTTTCTTGTGTTTTCCCCTCTTCTTATCCCCTTTTCAGCTTATTGAAATGTTGAGTTTTTTCTTGCTAGATATATAGCATGAATTGCAGCACACATATAGTGTGGAAGATGAAATTTTTTGTTCACTTCTGATTTAATTGTTTGGTGATGTTCTTTTACTCATTGAGACACTAAATTGGATTCCTTACCCATTTCTTCTATTGATGGATAGCCTGAAATCGTAGATAGCGGGAAACGGAGGTGGTACTACTTGCATTATTCCAATGTGTGTTGGTTGAAATTCATCCATGGAATAGCGCTAATTGGATCACCTCTCGATATTGTTTTATGAAAAGATTTTTTACTTTTGGATGAATCCATTCTGTTATAATTCAATCATTGAAGAACATTGGAGATAATGTAGCTCCCCTACCCTTGGAATGTTTTGCAGATTTCTTTACCTTTAGAATGTTTGCAAAAGTTAGAATAAGTTAGTACATTGTATATTTGAATTATAATAGGGTGAATTTCCCATGAAAATATGTTATGAGTATTTAATAACAGAAAAATTAGGATATAATTATGGCAGTTTGAAAAATGACTTCACAGTTTTTATTTTCATAATCTTATGTCCTACCTGCCATGATTTTTCTAGCAGTCAAAACTACAACATATGAGGGATTTTCTGAGTTTTATGAACACTTGCATAAAAAAAAATTATTTAAATTTGCAACATTTGATGACATGTAACTGATTGAATGTTTGAAGATGTTAAGTTGATAACCAAAATACAGAAGGATAATGCAAGACATTAAATTAGTTAATGGATTGTATTGTGATTGATGTCAACTTGATATAATCTAAATGGTTATAATCAAAGTGTCAAAGACTTCATAGGATCAGAGAGATAAATATTATGCTTTTTGTAATGCATAAAAGACAAGCATTCACATTGTGACTACAAACATCAAGGGTTAGTGGAACCTGATGGATAGAGACCACAGACAACCAAGTCACAGTGATGCCCGAGCAAGAAAACTGACAAGCATTACCGACGAGCAGAATCACAAGAAAACCTGACGGCCAGAAACATGGTGTAAACCGATGGAGAAGCCCAAGGAGAACTGAAGTGTTGACCGACACTATCAAAGAGTTAAACCAAAAATAATTGGAGTTCAAAAATGACAAAATATCTAACTAGCAAAGCTAAATATAGAGTTAACAGGTAGTTATCATTGTTTTCATTGACAAGATAAGCCAGAGATAAGTAATTGATTTAAAGTTGATTTGTCTAGTTGGAAAAAAGATCTCAACGAGATAAAATAGGAGTTTTGTTTTAAATATAATTGGCAAGAATTATGGATCACACCAAGATCAAGAAAATAAAGAACCTAACAACGGTGATATCATGTCTATTTAAGAGACAACTCAATTCATTATGAATTGGAGAGGGTGAAGGAATGAACAAGAGGATGCTAAAGAGAAACTAATGAAGAGAAACTTCATACAGTACTGATCAACAAGCTAAGGAAAGAGCTAAAGAATTCTACAGATACTGAGTAACAGAGCACAACATCACCGAGCAGAATCAAAGTGGAGCAAAGGTATAAACAAAGTTATATTGATCAGAATAGTTTGTGAGATTACAATAGATCTAAAAATTTGCAAGTATAGATGTATATGTGAACAGATCATACTATTTTAGTTTAACTATCGATTCAGAAAGTCTCTTAACCGAGTAGTATTTAAAGATCCTTTCTATATTGAGATACATCCAATGGAGTATCAAAAAGTTTGTTCATGAAGATAGCTTGAGATGCCAGATACCTATTGACAGGCCAAGTGAGTGTTTGATCAAGGATGGTAGCATAGAGATGCCTGATATCAAGTGACAGGATAAACTTTTAAATCCTCTAACAAGGTCACACCTAACAGTGTGTTTGTAACCTTTAACAAGGTTGGCTCTTCACTGAGCTCACTTCAGAACAGTGAAAATTTTGGGTTACCGATCCCAAGTGGTTTTTCCCTTAACAGGGTTTCCACGTTAAAAATCCATGTGCCAATGTGTTTATGAGTCATTACTTTAGTGTTTTGCATTACACTTAAATTAATTGGATTGATCAGTATACTCTAGATAATTTACTATCTTTTGGTATATTGGCAGACTGCTAATTGGTAAATCTACAGTAGAAGGTTTTACAAAGCATTCTGAGGAGTAGTAATTTGATATAAGTATTTGGAGGTATTCATCTTATAGCACTGAAGATAACTAGAGGTATAATTTTGTGGTACTAAGTTTTAAGGGTTGATTATTGGAATATTTTGAGGCCACTGATTACCCCCCCCCCCCCCTCAGTTATTACTAAAAATTGGTATCGGAGCTTGTGTGCTTAGAAAGGGAGTTTAACAGCTCAAGCAAAAGATCACAAGATGAACAGACGAGATGTGCCCAAGTTGATCAAAGACAACTTTGCATCATGGAAAAGCAAAATAAGGCTCCACCTATCAGGTATTGGAAATGATATTGTTCAATACTTAGATACTGAATATTTGTTGCCTACAGGACCTCATACTCTTGGGCAGTTAAGAGTCAAGCATGAGCATAACTGCATGATGATATAACTTACATCATCACTCTTTGATGTTGAGTTTGAAGATGTCAAAACCTGCACCTCTGCAAAGCAAATGTGGGATAAGTTGAAGATTGTACATGGAGGAGATGCCAATGTACTCAGAGCAAAGGCAGAAAGCCTAAGAGGGAGGTTTGATGACCTAAGGATGAAAGAAGGAGAAAAAATTACTCAGTATAGTAGCAGAATAAAAGAAGTAGTCAATGTTATCCGAGGAGTTAGAGGTACACTTGAAGAGGAGACAGTGGTAAGAAAAATCTTAAGAACTTTATTGCCTGTTTATGCTATTAGAGTTTTTGCTATTCAAGAAACGAGAGCAGTTGCAAACAATACAATTACTCTAGATAGTCTGATTGGTAGAATAAAATCACTTGAGATGAATAACTTTGACAATAGTGTCTTACCATCCATAGAATCTTCATTCAAATCTTCTTTAAAGATAAGTAACTCAAGTCATAGACATGTTGTTAGAAATGATAGTGACAGTGATAATGAGGATCAAGGACTTGATGAAATTGAAGCACTTATGGCTAGAAGATTGCAGAGAGGCAAAGGCAGATA
>MU226218.1:2030820-2046570 GCA_018584345.1 Thuja plicata
ATGAAATGAATGGTTGAGATCAATCCCAGAGATAGGGAGATGAACGGTTGAGATCAAAGGGAACTGGAGAAGCCATCAGTAAACTCCACCTCTTCAATTTGTAAAGAGGAGACAGAGTTTGGTTGACAGAAGAGCTAATTGTGAGTTACCTTTTTGAACTGAAGAGGTGGGTGAAGTTACCCATGTGGACTAGAGAGGTGGGTGAAGTTACCCATGTGGACTAGAGAGATGGGTGGACTAACCCATGTGATCTGATTGGAGTTATCTCTTTGAACATAAATGAATATTTAATTCATTTATTTAATTAAATTTTTCAACATGTGAGATAATTGATTTCTTTTTTATTTAAAATTGCTTTATTGAATGAAATTAAATTAATTTAATTGGAAGAAATTAATTAGTAAGTTTAAATATTTGAATTTAAACTATAGCAAATTGAGTTTAATTAATTAATTAATGGTAATTAATTAATTAATGGTAATTAATTAATTAAGGTTAATTAATTAAATAAAATTAATTATTTAATTAATTTTGGAAATTTGATTAGATGATTTGGGGAATGAATTTAGAGGAAAATAGATGATTAATTAATGATTAAAACCCATTAATTAATAGATGAAAATTAGTGTTTTTAATGTAAGTTCGCAAGCCTGCCCATTTTTGGGTGTCTACATTTGCCCCTCTTTGATGCGATGTGATTTGTCACTATGTGTCAAAGAATTTTCAGATTTGATCCTGCCCCAGTGATAGCAAGTGGACTATATGCCCCCTCAACAAATTAAGCATAGAAAATGCATCAGATGAGCATTAATTTGTTGAAAAAGTGATTCACTATATGATGATGATAAATGCATTCCTATGTTAGTTATGATGTTATTGATGACGGATGCATTGATTATATGATCTAATATGCACATGTTTTGGATTTTTCTTATGCAATAAATGAATGCAATCTACCATGCACAAATTTTTTGAGTAATGCATGTGTTAGTTAGAAGAAATTTAGTTTGGAATGTGATCTTTGGGATTGATCTAATAGAATGGAATGATAGAAAGGTTTTTTTTATTTTTTGATAGATATAAATTGATAGAATGGATAAGTGAGACAACGCTGTTGCGTTTCCAAATTTTTTTCATCATTGTATCTTTTTTTTTTTTTTTGATATCCGAAGAGAATCCAATGTATCCAGATCACATACCACCTGGATACTGCGATGACCTATTGATAGCGGAAGGAGTAGAGAGATTAAATAGAAAGAGAACCTAGTGCACCCAAATATTGACCATCTGGGTTCAACTATGTTCCCTGTTTGAAAAGAAAGAGAGCCAAAATCACCCAGATATTGACCATCTGGATACCGCTATGTCCTTTAAAGAAACTGCAACAAGGATATCAAGATAGAAATCCTATGCACCCAGAGTCCAATCTGGATAACACCGCGAGCTCTTGATTCTAAAAGGGAAAGCCAAAGGAAACAATATAGAACTCCTACACCCCTAGAGTCCATTTAGATAGCATCGTGAGCTCTTGATTGCAACATAAAGGGAAAGACCATAGAAACCAAGATAGAACTCCAACACAATAAGAGTCCATATGAATAGTGCTGCGAGCTCTTGATTCTATAAACCAAACAAGCAAATAAAAGAGAAGGAATGCCCAATTCTTTCCCAGGGTTAAGATCAGACCGTGGAACTGCATGACTACCAGATAAGTGACAATGCCTACCGCATTTATCCTAAATCATCATGGCCCTGAAATTAAAGTGAACATTCAACAGACAACAATCAAAGAAAATAAGTCATGATCTATCATAGCTACTCTCCTCACATGGTGGATCCTAGAGTAGTGTAAGAACATAACCGTGAAATATAGACTGACATCTGATCGATTGACTGACCTAGTCAACATTTTTGGATGGTTCCTTGATGCAGCTGGATTCTCTTGATTGGCTTGACTCTTTGATAGGCTTGACTGGTTTGATTGCTTGAGTGTGTCTGGTTTCAATAATATATTACTCATATAAGACTGATCTGTCTGGTTTGAGCGTATCCATCACTATGTAAGATGATTGATATGATTTGATTGATTGATTGTGATCGTGTTGGCAGTTGATCAAGCTATGTCAGATGGGCCCCATGCTGGTTCGCAAAGCTCATGATTGTGACAATTGATAGCTTGGCTTGGTCGCTAGTTGCTTGCTGATTGATTTGATAGATTGATAAAGCTATGTCAGATGAGCCCAATGCTGATTCAAAAAGCTCATGATTGTGACATTGATTGACTGGGCATGATCACCCTTTTCTCTCTTGATAACTGAGTTGGTTTTATTGCTTGGAATTTTGCAATTTTTGAATGTTTTTGATGAAGATTGATTTTCTCAAGATTTTTTATTTTAGTATTTTGATGTGTTTTCTAATTTTTTTTTAGATTTTTTTAGGACATTTAGAATCGCCCCCTAGTCTGGTGGACCAATATTAACCATGGGTAAGTGCTTGGTGCTCAGAGGGGAGTGTTCTTCTAGATATAGCTTGGGTAGTCAGTCTTGCATTTGAAGTGTGCTCAAGCTATTGATCTTGGAGTTCATTGAAGGTGAAGTTGGATTTGAACACTTGGCGCCTGTTTGCCAGGTTTTCACCAAGGTACCTACTCAATAGCGCCTATTTGCTAGGTTTTCACTGGGAGAGTGATTTTGTTTCTCTTTACTTTTTGCTTTTTTGATTCTTTTTGTTGTCACCAGGATGCCTGATTGCCAGGTTTTCACCAAGGTAACTTTTGTATTTTTTTTTTTTGGTATTTTATGGATATGTAGATAGGTGCCTTAACCATAGAGACCTCAAGGGTAGAACGTCTTGAGGTGCATTTTGTTGATTTATCCAGGGATCTGATCTCCTTCTGGTGTCGCTAGTATGAATGCCCCACTCTGAGTAGAGCTTATAATGACAAATGGGCCTAGCCAGTTAGGCTCAAACTTTCCTGGTTTGACTCGCTCAGCTTGGTTCTTTTGATTTTCCATGAGGACAAGGTCTCCTACCTCAAATGTTTGTGGCTTCACCTTCTTGTGATAGTTTATTTTAAAGCGATTCTGATAGCCTTGTAAGTGGTTGAAGGCATGTTGTCTTCTTTCATCTAGTAACTCCAGTTCACTGAGCCTTGCTGCTCTGTAGTCTTCATCTGAAACCAAGTTCTTTAATGATATCCTTAGGGATGGGATTTCCACTTCGAGGGGTAATACCGCCTTTGATCCATAAAATAGGGAGAAAGGAGTGGCTCCTATAGGTGTTCTCACACTAGTTATGTATGCCCATAATGTCAGACTAAGCTATAAATGCCAGTTTCACCCTGATTCGTTCACTGTTTTCTTCAAGATTTTCAAGATTGTCTTGTTTGTAGCTTTGGCTTGGCCATTCTCTTGAGGATAATAAAATGAGGAGAACCCTTGCTTGATATTGAACTGTTCACATAGCTCTTCAACATCCTTATTTTGGAAAGGTGTACCATGATCTGTCAGGATAGTTTGAGGGATCCCATATCAACAGATAATGTGGTTAAGTATGAACATTGCTATTTGCTTTCCAGTTATGTAAGTGAGGGGAATTACTTCCACCCACTTGGTGAAGTACTCTATTGCTGCTATGATGTATTTGTGTCCATTTTCTGAAGAAGGTATAATTTTGCTACCAGGTCAAATCCCCACATGGAAAATGGCAATGGTGATGTGATAGGATTTAGTTCCTGGGCTGGTGCATGGATGAGGTCTCCATGAATCTGACACTGTCTACACCTTTGTACATGTTTGTGTGCATCTGTCTCTATTTTGGGCCAATAGTATCCCATGTGGATGATCTTCTTAGCTAAGTTGTTGCCACCTCTGTGGGTTCCACAAATTCCTTCATGTACCTCGTACAAAACTTTCTGGGATTTTGTGGAAGTGAGACATTGTAGTAGCATTCCATCTAGACTTTGTCTATATAAAGTAGTTGAGAGTATGGTATACCTAGAGGCTTGGTGGATGAGGGACTTTCTCTGGTTCCTAGACAAGTTGGGAGGTAAGACACTATTTTGGGGGTAGTTATAGACATCTTGGTACCATGGGTTTTTAGGACCAACAAGGACGCATGTTGATTTTGTGATAGATGCTTGATGTGATGGCACCAAGAGTTGCTCTACTAGAAACTAGAATCTTGTTTCGTTGCCTGGAATATCAATCAATGATGCTATGGTAGCCATCACATTTGCAGCTTTGTTCTGTGCTCGTGGGACTTGCTTGAAGAAGATGTAATGGAACTTGGTGCATAGTGTTTCCATCTGTGCTCTGTATGGTATGAGCTTCTCATCTTTGGTCGTATAATCATTGTTGACTTGACTGATGATCGACTGCGAGTCTCCAAAGACCTTAAGGTTCTTGATTCTCCATTGAATTGCTATTTTTAGACCGATGACCAGTGCTTCATATTCTGATATGTTGTTTGTGCATGGGAAGTTGAGTCTGAAAGACTTTGGAATTGTATCATGATCTGGAGTGATAACCACTATCCCTACCCCTGCACCATGGTTCATGCACGACCCATCAAAATATAGTTGCCATACCTCGATCACTGGTTGTAGTGTCATAATAGATTCGTTAGGAAAGTCAAAAATAATAGGTTGATGGTCCTAAATGGGCGCCTCTGCTAATTGATCCATGATCACTTGCCCTTTGATGGCCTTTCTATCTATGTACTCAATGTCAAACTCACTTAGGATCATTACCCACTTCGCAAGTCATCCGGTGAGCACTGCTTTGCTTAGGAGGTACTTTAAAGGATCAATATATGCGATCAACTTGGTTTGGTGACTCAACACATAATGTCTCAACTTCTGGGAAGCGAAGACAACTGCAAGACATGCCTTTTCAATTGGCGTATAGTTGAGCTCATATCCTACCAATGTTCTTCTTAGATAGTAGATGGCCCTTTCTTTACCTGCGTCATCATGTTGTGCCAAGAGTACACCTAATGCTAACTCCGTTGTTGAGATATATAGAAGCAATGGTCTACCTTGGACTGGTGGCACCAATATAGGAGACTTGAGGAGGTAGTTCTTAAATATTTGGAATGCTTGTTCGCATTACTCGGTCCATATGAATTTGACATCTTTGTGTAGTAGATGTTGGAATGGGTTGCACTTATCTGCTAGTTGAGCTATGAAGCACCTAATTGATTGGAGCCTTCCTTGTAACCCTCTTAGTTGCCTCAGGTTTGATGGTGGAGGCATGTCCAATATTGCTTTGACTTTCTCTGGGTCTACTTCGATGCCTCTATGTGACACTATGAACCCCAATATCTTTCCTGCTCTGACACCAAATGCACATTTCTTTGGGTTTAGACGGACCTTGAATTCCTGCATTCTGTCAAAGATTGGTCCCAATACTTCTAGATGATCCTTGCGAAGTATTGACTTGGCTAGTATGTTGTCCACATAGTTTTCCATTGTTTTGTGGATGAGATCATGAAATATAGTTGTCATAGCCCTTTGATATGTTGCTCCGACATTCTTTAGACCAAACAAAATGACATTCCAACAATATGTCCCCCAAGGACATGTGAAATCTATTTTGTGTTGGTCCTCTGGTGCAATCCTTATCTGATTGTACCTGGAAAAGCCATCCATGAGTGATAGCATTTGATGTCCAGCGATTAGATCCACTATCATGTCAATGTTAGGTAAAGGAAAATCATCCTTGGGACAAGCTATGTTGAGATCTCTGAAGTATGTGCAAATCTGTATCTGACCACTATGCTTTGTAACTGACACCAAGTTAGATATCCAGTCTGCGTATGGTATTGGTCTTATGATTTTGGCATCTAGGAGCTTTTTCAACTCTGCCTTGACTAGCAATGCAACATGAAGATGCATCTTTCTCAGCTTATGCTTGATAAGTTTGGCATTGGGTAGCAATGGGAGATGGTGTAGTACTAGCTCTAGATCTAACCCTGGCATATCCGATGATGACCATGTGAAATTGATCATCCCTTCTTTAAAGAAGCTAATAAACTGTTCTCTCTCCTTAGGGGTGAGTGATTTTGCCAATTATATGTTCTTTGGGTTCTTTTCATCTCCCAAATTGACTTCCTTTATTTCTTCTACTAGTAATTCTGATTTCTCCTTTGTCAAGGGGAGGAGTTCCTTCTTTCCATCTTCTAGCACCTCGGTGAGGTTTTCGCTAGAAGATACATCTTGTTTTAGCTTTTTATCATTCTTTGTTCTTTTTTATTTTGTGGAATGGAAAGAGGAGCTACCTCCCCAAAATATGTCGCTCTGTCAAGGTCAATGGAGAATCATTCCTTGTGATCTCCTAATGGAATGCCTTCCCTAAGTCCCATGAAATCAGCAAAAGCCTCATCATTCTCGAAGACATCTAAATTAGGGGGTCCTTGTTGATCCCACTTTATTAGCTCCGGGTGTACAAGACAGATTATTTCATGGTTGTATTACTCTAGTTGACTAAAAGGGACTACAGATATGGTTCCTACAAAATGAGATTGTGATGTGGATGCACCACTTGAGGTTTGATAAATGACATGCTTATCTATGTAGGGTTGTTCGACAATGGACAGTTGGTCAAATAAGTCTTCTAGGTTTATGATAGTGTCTGACCGAGGGGAATAATCTGGGATCGAAGGTTCAGAGTCATGAAAGGATCTCCACTCATACTTGTGGGAGTCAGTCTCAATAGAATGCTTGTCAAATGTCTCACTTCCTTTGTTATCATCGATTGCTATGTGGAGGTCTATTTGGGTTTGTGTGGTTCCCTCTTCGACGGGAAACAACTGTGCTAATATGTTGCTTATCAAAACATGTTATGTGTTGTGCCCCTGGTGCATCTCTGTTATTTGTTCCTGATTGAATTGGATGTCTTGGATCACTGGACCAGTTCTTTGTTGTCTATAGCCCAACCCTCTTTTGTTTCTTTGGGTTGGTGGGAGAGATAATTCCATTATGCCTTGTTGTCTTGCCCCCAGCCTGGTTGTACCATCATATCTGAATCTCTATAACATTGTATAACCATTACCATAGTTTGATAGGGGTAGGGTTTATCGGATTGTCTCTTGTGGGTCTTGGTATAACCATGTACTGATATCTTGTTCAAATGGCTTTTCTTCCACTATGTCTCCCCATCTGACAAAGGTTGTGGGTGGACATCTAAATAGAACAGGTTGCAGAGTTTTTGTTGTGATAACGGGTTGTGGCATGCCATAAGTTCTCAGGCTCTGAGGCATGTGTGTGATGGTGAAAGCCTCTTCATATCTATACTCACCATAGCCTTTGTCGGTTATGGATATTTTGCCCACTTTCTGTGTGACATCCTTAGGATTTGAAACGGAAGAGGAGGGAATACTTGCATCTTGGTTAATGGCTATCTTTCCTATTGTCCATGTGACATCCTTGGGATTTGAATCTGAAGAGGATGGGATGCTTGCATCTTGGTTTGAGAGTACTTGGTTATCAGTGCTGATTTGGACAACATTACAGTATTGGAAAGGATTGGGATCTCTCTCTATGATGATTTCGTCTCCCTGGTGTGGGAACTTGATGCATTGATGGTATGTTGAAGGTATGACTTGAATTTCATGTATCCAGGGTCTCCCTAGTAGCATGTTGTATCCCAACTCAAGGTCTAGGATTTGGAAGGGAGTGTTTTTGGCCACTGGACTGATACAGACAGGTAAAATGATAATACCTTTAGAGGACCTTTCCTCTTCATCATAAGCTCTGATATTTATCCTCCTTGTGACATCAATGCTTGATTCTAAATAGCCCGGTTGCTTGATTAACCTTAGACTACAAATTTTTAACCCAGCTCCACCATCAACAAGAACCCTACAGATAGTGCTTTTATGGACCTGGACAAGCAAGTGCAAAGGATCATAATGCAGGGGTTTATGCGGTAGCACATCACGGTCTATGAATGTGGCATGTTTGTTAGAAACTATATGGTTAACCATCGTTTGGAAGCTCTCGGGTGTTATGTGCCTTGGGACAGTTACATTGTGAAGGGCTTGGTCAAGTGCCAGTCTATGCTGTGGAGATATGCGCAATAGGTCAAACATGGAGATCTGGACAGGTGTGCACTTTAGTTGATCCACTATGCTTGGCTATGGATCTAAGTTTGCTTTAGGATTGGTAGATATAGTAGATAAGGATGGTACTCCTTACAATATGACCCTAGTGCAATGCGTTGTTACAACACATTTGTTACCTTGGTCTTTGATAGTAATAGTAGCCACATGGCTATCTGAAGGATTGAGGCAATTGATAACATTATCACTGTTGGCATATGTATAGCTAACTTGTTTTGCCTGTCCACCAGACCCAAAGGCTTTTCTCTTATTGTGATCATGAAAGGTATCGTTGAAGATAGTGTGATCAGTTGTGCCCTTGGTTTGAGTATTTGTCACATTGATGGCCCCTGTGTCAATCAGGTCTTGGATAGCGTGTTTCAATCGGTAATAGTTAGATGTTTTATGCCCTTTCACCCGATGAAACTTGCAAAAGTCCTTGTCATTATACCACCTTGGTTTGTTTGCATCCTATTTAAAGTCCTTGATTTCTAGGAGAGTGATAGTGTTTGATTGTATCAACTTGCGTAAAGTTGATTCTATCGGCTCTCCTAATGGTGTGAAATCTCATTGCTGGAATTGAAACCGTGGTCTGCGTTGATTCTGTTGTTGATTGTTTGACATAGCAACCACTTGTACAAGAGGAGGTTGGTTTTGGGTGTATGCTTGTTGAGTGGGCCCTATGAGTTTTTGG
This sequence comes from Thuja plicata, assembly GCA_018584345.1. Lineage (NCBI taxonomy): Eukaryota > Viridiplantae > Streptophyta > Pinopsida > Cupressales > Cupressaceae > Thuja > Thuja plicata. Next base: position 2,039,615 of record MU226218.1, read on the forward strand.
TTGGCCACAAGTGTGCCTTGCAGTGACACCTTGGGTTGTGCATAGTTGACTGTCTTCACATCAATGACACCATCGCTAGTGACATTTTTGTTTTTGTTCCACCACTTAGCTTTGTCCATTGCATTTTTGTTTGTATTCATTTGTGTTGGATTTGCAAGAATTCCTCGTTTGGCTAAGTTCTACTCACAACAAACTCCTCGTTCAATGAGTTGTGTGAAGTTCGAAGCTAACTATAATTTTGTTGTGAATGACATGTCTAGAATTAGATTGTCAACAAACATGACTATTAGGTCTTGTTCAAGCACATCATATGTTATGCGGTTTGCTGTATTCCTCCATCTTTGTAGGAACTTCACAAGATACTCTCCATCCTTATGTTTGATATCACAAAGGTCCTTGATGTTGACCTTGCACTCAATGTTATGATGGAAGTGAGCTATGAACTTTTCAGCCAGTTCACCCCAAGACTGAATTCCATGAGGTAAATGTGAGAACCATTCCATTGCTGGTCTGGCCAAGTTTTGTGGGAACAGTTGCATTAAATATGTCTCATCATGGGCGACTTCGACGCAACTAGAAAAAAACTCTCAGATATGTTCAATAGGGTTGGTATTGCCCCTATATTTGTCAAATTTTGGTACCGAGAAGTGATTTGGGAATGGATACATGTGGAGAGAATGGTCAAAGGGGTATGGGTATAAATCCTTTGTAGTGTAGGATTTAGTTTGCCCCTGATTTTTCATATTCATCATTTGGGTTTGAAGGGTTTGCATTTGTTGCATTAACATGTCCGTTTGATATTGAGGTTGGTGTGCGAGGACGTTCCTCTGCGCTGTAGTGGGTATGAGGTTGTGCCTCTGTGTCCCTTGAGTAGGAACATAGGATTTCATCCTAGGGACTTGATATTGATTTCCCACCAAGTGATTCAGAAAGGGGGAACATGAGTAGCCCATGGTGGGCTTTGATGCATTTGCTGTTGTGATTGAAACTGGGGTTGATACTGCTAGGGTTGATATTGCTACTGCTAAGGTTGGGGTTGAAGCTGGGGTTGTTGTTGCGGGGGTGGGAATTGAGGCAAATGAAGCTAGGGTTGTTGTTGCGGGGGTTGGAATTGAGGCAACTAAAGCTGGGGTTGATGTTGCAGGGGTTGGTTTTGAGGCAACTGAAGTTGGGGTTGCTGTTGCGGGGGTTGGAATTGAGGCAACTAAAGCTAGGGTTTCTATTGCAGGGGTTGGTTTTGAGGCAATTGAAGCTGGGGTTGTTGTTGCGGAGGTTAGATTGATGTCAGAATGGTTAGAGGTGTAGCCTTGGGTGGGCATTGACTGTAAATTGTACCTGCAAAGATGGATCCCTATGGGCATGAGGTGTTGATCCCAAGACTAGTATGAATTGATTGTAGCACCGGCATAGTTTTAGAACAGTTGGTGTTTGGTGTATCTTGAGAGCTTGATTTCCTCGGCCATGTGATCGAAGGTGGGAGCATACTAGTAACCACAGGTGCACTTAGTTGTGAGCCTATCATGCTTTGAGTGGAAGATGTGCTAGCCTAGTTTGTGCCATTGGTTTGACTGGGTATCATCTATGTCAATGTGGGTAATACCAATGGTGGGAAGATTTGAGAGACAACAGGCAGTATCTAATGAGGTTAAGTAGTGTTTTGACCTGCGAGAGGGTTTTCAAGCCATATGGTTGATACACTGAATTCAGCGGGGAGTTTGACTCCCTTCTTTATCAGCATGGCTAAGAAGCATTTGGGATTCCTCTCTACAACAACGTCAACTACTTGTGTGGAATAAGCATCTTTCTCTATATCCTCTAGTTCCTCTTCTGTGACATTTTGGAAAAGAGTTGCCCCACGGGGTTGTTCAATGAACATAGTAGAACTGGTGTTTACAAAAGGATATTTCTCTTGCCCTATTTCCCAAGCGGGCAATCTGTTGATATATGACTCATCAGGTTGTGTTCTAGCCTTAGACCTTGTGTAAGGCCCTCCATGAGGTGGTTGAGACATAGTGTGGTCTAGATTTTGTAACTAAAACAAGTGATATAAAGTAAACAAGGAAGAAAAATCCTTTCTAAGGAAGTCTGAGTTATGTTTTGGACAAGGGTAATTCTAAGGATAGATTTTGATATATCTTGATCTCAAAGTGGTGATGATGTAATAAGATAAGATTTGTCAACCTTTGCCTTGGAGAAAGTCACTTTGATAAAGATGATGATGTTTGATATGATGAGATCAAGGTATTTCGAGTCTAAGCTTTCGAACTAACAATGTTTTAGACAATAATTGTGCTTTTCAGAGAAGGGATGATCTTTAAAGTTTAGAGATTCACACAATGTTCTTCACATTTTCGTAGGATAGACACTAGTTTTAGACACCAAATGAAGAGTTCTTTCAAGGCTTTTAGGTCAAAACAAGAATAAAGTATCTCGGGTCAATTATGGTACAACTCCACCGATTGCGGTAAAGTAAATGGTCGATTGCGGTAGTTTATCATTGATTGCAATAATAAACAAGATGGTTGCAACAATAAACAAGTTTAACTGTGGCGGACTTCCTTCAATTGTGGCACAATGTGGGCAATTGCCCTAAATGAGAAACAACCTCAAAGAGACTAAAAGATGGGTATCACTGCTTGACAAGTTTGAAATTTTTTTGGAAAAATGTTTATGATTTGCAAGACAGTTGACATTGACAACCCTAGAATTTAACATGTTTGACTTGTTTTGACAGTTTGGATGTTTTGTTTTGCATTTTTAGAAACTGATCAAAGAAATAAGCATGACAAACACTGTGTTTTGAAGAATGAAGACTGATAATGTGTATGTTCTACAACTTTTTCAAGTTGCAAGGTTATCATGAGGTCTCAACAATGAACAATCAGATTAATCTAGGTTAATGGATTCAGAATACAATGTTATAGGCCCAATGCTTGAATGTCTGTTAGCTCATACAAAAATTGTCACACTACTAGGACACGAAGGTCCACGATGTAGGTGCCCGTGTTTTTGCCGTTTCCAGGTATTGTTGTCATGGAGTGAAGATCTCTTTCACTACACAAATACCGTGGGACACATATGTTGGGAATCTTGGGGGAAAATTCTTCAACCCCTTGCACTATAATAAGGTACCTGTTCGGAGGTAAATCGGGTTGGCCTCTAATTAATCAAGGTTGTAGTAAGGGTCCGTGGTGTCTCTCCAATCAGTTTGTACGTGTGTGACTCACTTAAGAGCCTAGTTGATCACGCTAGATCCTTAGGGATATTCACCCAATCCAGACTATCACCAACACACCTCGCCTGAGCTTGGCTAGATAAGACAGAACTTTGGTTCACGCCTTGTTTATATACCGATCGGAAGGATTACCGGTTTAAGGTCATTCTCCAAGGAAGAAGCAGATTCCCCGGATAGACCTTTCTAAAAAGTATAAAGGTTTCTAATATAATAGTTTGTGCAAGTGCACCCAAAACTCAAGACACAAGGTAAATCGATTAAACTCCAAAAGTTTGAAATGTGAACTAAGCTACACCACCATACAAACACAAGTGTTCAATTTTAAGCCCAAAAGTAGGTGTTGATTGCTTGTTCAATTTTAATGCACCAATTTGAAAGATTTTTTGCCTTGTTCAATTTTAGTCCCCACGTCAATTTTAAGCCCAAATCTAAAATGTGAGATGTTTGACAAACACTGTTCTTTTTAAACCCAAATCAACAAGTGGATTCCTTTTAGTTTGCTTTGTTTAAACAAGTTAGTATCAAAAGGATCTTTACAAAATGAGTGTATATGTAACTTTGAAACAATGAATGATACTCACCAACAACTTACCCTTCTTGTTCATGGGAACTCATCGTTCTGCAAAAAAGAAGAAGAAAGTATCAGATCTTTAGATTGCAAGATAAAGAATTTTGGCCCTGATGAACAATTTTGCAGGTGATTGTGGTAATGCACATGCAATTGCGGTAGATAACAAGCGACTGTGGCCTAAAAATATCAATTGTGGAAAAACACTTTCACTTGCGGTAAAGCACAATCAATTACGGTATGAATCGGTCAATTATGGTCTGGATCTGTCAATTGTGGTACAATTCTTTTGATTGCGGTACCAGTGGATCAATTGTGGCAAACTATAGAAAATACAGAGACCTAGAATATGACAGAAAATAAATGTAGAAACCTACAATCAATTGCGATATTAAACCAGTCGATTGCGGCACAATTTTGTCAATTGCGGCAAAATACCAGCAATTGTGAAATAACACAGCTAGAAAAAAAAATATAGATTTTTAGATTTGCGAATGTACAGCCGTGGTTGATCAATTCTGTTTGTCATCTGCAAGAGATAATTGAGCTATTTGCTTCATGTTGGGCTCACAAAAATGTACGCCTCCTTCAATCATGATTCGTGGTTCCCAAGCTTTCCAAAGGCAAGGGTTAGTAACAAAGGTTTTATAAATGATATAAATCAAGCACACAAGAACTACTAAAATGAATAAATTGAAACGTAACCAATAAAATGTACAAGAACAAGAAAGGAAAACAAAATAATGCAAACCCCGAAGCACTTGAAGCTTCTATTGTCTCTCTCTACTCCTTCCGAAACATTGTTCTTGATGCATAGTATTGGTGTGGGTAGCATCTATGACATGAGAAGCGTTGAGAATTTGCTAATTGAAACGAGTGTGTGATCACAAGATGGCTTGAATGCTAGAACCAAACTGACATAGTAATGGCTCACGAGAGCTTGAAATCCTAGATCCTTCAAATGGTTATGAAGGGTTTATTATATAGGAATTGAGGATGAAATGAATGGTTGATATCAATCCCAGAGATAGGGAGATGAACGATTGAGATCAAAGGGAACTAGAAAAGCCATCAGTAAACTCCACCTCTTCAATTTTTAAAGAGGAGACAGAGTTTGGTTGACTAAAGAGCTAATTGTGAGTTACCTTTTTGAACTAAAGAGGTGGGTGAAGTTACCCACGTGGACTAGAGAGGTGGGTGAAGTTACCCATGTAGACTGGAGAGATGGGTGGAGTAACCCATGTGATTGATTGGAGTTATCTCTTTGAAGATAAATGAATATTTAATTCATTTATTTAATTAAAGTTTTCAACATGTGAGATAATTGAATTCTTTTTTATTTAGAATTGCTTTATTGAATGAAATTAAATTAATTTAATTGAAAGAATTTGATTAGTAAGTTTAAATATTTGAATTTAAACTATAGGAAATTGAGTTCAATTAATTAATTAATGGTAATTAATCATTAAGGTTAATTAATTAAATAAAATTAATTATTTAATTAATTTTGGGAATTTGATTAGATGATTTGGGGAATGAATTTAGAGGAAAATAGATGATTAATTAATGATTAAAACCCATTAATTAATAGATGAAAATTAGTGTTTTTAATGTAAAGTCGCAAGCCTGTCCATTTTCAGGTGTCTACAGATACCTTCTTCACTTTTACAGTCAAGTTTTCCATTTCTATCATCCTTCAATATATAACATTGACTACCAAAGATTCAGAAGTAACTTACATTGGGTGTATGACCATACCAAAGCTCATAGGGTGTCTTCTTTGTGTCTTTCTTCAATTGTACTCTATTTAGTGTGTAGACAACAATACTGACAACTTCCCTCCAAAATGTTTGAGTGATGCTTTTCTCAATCATCAATGTTCTTACACAGTCAACAGTTGATCTGTTTCTCCTCTCAGCAATTCCATTTTGCTATGGTGTCCTTGGTGGAAAAACATGTCTCTTTATTCCATGCTCATTGCAATAGTCAGTGAATTCTTCTGATGTAAATTCCCCTCCTCTATATGACCTTAAGCATTTAAATTTCTTTTCACTTTGTTTTTCTACCATTGCTTTATACCATTTAAACATCTTAAATGCTTCTGATTTATCTTTTAAAAACATGTCTGTCATCATTCTAGATAAATCATCAACAAAGAGAATGAAATACCTATCTCCATAGTAGCTCTTTGTCCTCATCGATCCACATAGATATGTATGGACTAATTCTAGAATTGCAGTAGATGTATTGGTTTTGCTCTTGAAACTAGACTTTGTCATCTTACCTTTTTGACAATTCTTGCACATGATATGCTCAGGCTTAGTCATCGTCGGTAAGCCTCTGACATTCCTTTTGTTGCTTATCTTTATCATGTTGTCAAAGTTAACATGACACAATCTTTTATGCCACAACCATATGTCTTCATTTCTAGCCATCAAACAAGTGGTGTTAGTGTCATCAAGATAGAAAAGATTACCTTTTGTCTGCACATCGGTACCAATCAACCTTCCTGATTCATTGAAGATCTTTGCCTTCTTATTTTCAAATGCTACTCTATGACCTAAATTGTTCAACTAATAAATACTTAACAAATTGTAATTTAGTCCTTTAACCCAGTAAGCATTTCACATTTTATCAAGTTATTCTACATTATGGCTCCTTTACCTTCAACTAGACAAGGTGTATCATTACCCATTCTCACCGAACCACCATTATAGTACTCAAAAGTCTCGAAATTTTGTTTATCACCGGTCATATGGTAAGTGCAGCCACTATCTATGATCCTGTAGACACCCTAAAATGGACAGGCTTGCGACTTTACATTAAAAACCCTAATTTTCATCTATTAATTAATAGTTTCTTAATCATTAATTAATCATTCATTTTCTTCTAAATTCATTCCTCAAATCATCTAATCCAATTCTCAAAATTAATTAAATAATTAATTTTATTTAATTAATTAACCTTTAAATGATTATTTACCATTATTTAATCAATTAAACTCAATTTCCTATAGTTTAAATCAAATATTTAAACTGACTAATTATATTCTTCCAATTAAATTAATTTCAATTAAATTAATTTAATTTCATCAAATAAAGCAATTCTTAATTAAAAAGAATTCAATTATCTCACATGTTGAAAACAATTAAT
>MU226218.1:2046928-2071105 GCA_018584345.1 Thuja plicata
AGTCATAGACGCTGCCCAGCCAATACTGAGCATCAAGAACAGCGTTTCGGAAGGAGTAGAGAGAAACAATAGAAGCTTCAAGCATCGAAGGGTTTGCATTCGTTTGTCTTCTTTTTTGTTGTTTGTATATTTTATTGCTCACGTTTCTGTTATTCGTTTAGTAGTCATTGCGTACTTGATTTGCATTCACTTGTGAACCTTTGCTACTAACCCCCGCCCTTGGAAAGCTGTGGGAAACCGGAGAGAGAGGCGTACACTTGTGCTTGTACATTTTATTAGTTACGTTTCAAGTTATTCATTTTAGTAGTTCTTGTGTGCTTGATTTATATCATTTGTAAAACCTTTTCTACTAACCCTTGCCTTTGGAAAGCTTGGGAACCACGAATCACGATTGAAGGAGGCGTACAGTATCTTCCTAGGGTATTCAACCAAAAGCAAGGCTTATAAATGCATTAACAAGTCATCTAACAAAATCATTGAAAGTGCAAATGTGAAAATAGATGAATTTGCAGAAAAAAATGATAAGGAAAGAAATAAGGAACCAGAGGAATACAACAGGTTTGTTTATACAAAACCTGACACTTGACCCGAGCAACAGTGTGTCGCTCCCGAGCATCAGAACATTGCACCCGAGCATCAGGCTGCAATTACCGATGATGAGGATAATACTCAAGATGATGTTCCGATCAATGGAGATGAAAATGAAGGTGAAAAAGATAATCAGAATGATGAACACAGAGTTGAACCGAAACTTGCCAAGTATCTTAGAAGGCATCATCCACAGAACCAAATCATAGGAGACAAGAATACTGGAACAAGAACAAGAAGTAAGTCACTTAACACCAGATGTTTAGTTTGTGATTTTGAGCCTAAATATGTTTACAATGCACTTGAGAATGAAGAGTGGGTCAGTGATATGAATGAAGAGATAGAACAGATTGAGAAGAACAACACATGGACACTAGTACCAAGACCAGATGACAAGAATGTCATCAGTACCAAATGGATATTCAGAAACAAGTTGAATGAGAATGGAGAAGTCACTAGAAACAAAGCAAGATTAGTATGCAGGGGATATGCACAAGAAGAAGGTATTGATTATGGTGAAACCTTTGCACCCATTGCTAGACTAGAAGGAGTTAGAATTATACTTGCTTATGTTGCATTTAAAGGATTCAAGGTATACCAAATGGATGTCAAATATGCATTCCTAAATGGAATACTAGAAGAAGAGGCATGCATTGAACAACAAAAAGGGTTTGTTAATCCAGACAAGAGAAACATGGTATGTAGACTACACAAAGCCTTGTATGGATTGAAACAAGAACTGAGAGCCTAGTATGAAAGACTTCACTCATATCTCATTAGCATAAAATTTGTTAGAACAAGTGAAAATAGCAATCTATACTTAAAAGAAGATACCGATGGTAATATTCTGATTGCTAAATTTTTTGTTGATGATATCATTTTTGGTGGGAATGAATTGTTATGCAAATCCTTTGCTGATGAAATGAGCAAGGAATTTGAAATGTCTATGTTTGGAGAGATCAATTTTTTTCTTGGTCTACAGATTCTTCAACAAGATGCAGGTATTTACATCACTCAGTCCAAATACATCAAGGAAGTGCTAAAGATATTCAAGATGGAAGATTCCAAACCAGTTGGAACACCAATGGCTATTAGATGCAAGATGACAAAGGAGGACAAGACAAATGAGGCAAATCAGACCTTATATAGATCAATGATTGGCAAACTGATGTATGTTGTTCACACTAGACCATATATAGCACATGTTGTGGGAATTGTTGCAAGATTCTCTGCTAATCCTAAAGAATCACATATGACTGTTGTAAAAAGAATTATGAGATATCTTAAGAACACCGAGGACTATGGCCTATACTACAAGAGAGAAGGAAAATTTGAGCTACAAGTCTATACAAATGTTGGTTGGGCTAGAAACATTGATGACCGAAAGAGCACAACTGGAGGAGCATTCTTCATGGGTGACAGACTTGTCACATGGATAAGCAAGAAGCAAGGATGCATATCTCAGTCTACTACAAAAGAAGAGTATGTGTCTGCTGCTACAAATTGCTCCAATATTGCATGGATCAAACAATTACTAGAAGGTATGCATATGAAGATCCTTGAACCAGTAATTATCTATTGTGACAATACCAGTGTAATAAACATTTCTAAGAATCCATTCATGCATGCTAAGACTAAGCATATGGATATCAAGTATCACTATCTAAGGGAACAAGTGCAAGAAAAAGAAGTGACACTATAATATGTTCAATCAAAGGAATAGTTAGTTGATATATTCACCAAGCCATTACCGAAGGATACATTTAAGTATCTAAGACAAAGACTAGGGGTTCAACCCTTGTTTATCGGTCAGTAATCTGGCTAAGAGGTTGCATCAGCCTATACCACATCTGAAGATCAGTCATGTTGATGCAAGCACTGAGATGGACAACAATAGATACATCTATACACATCAAGGTACATATCTGCACCGAAAATTAGAACATTGTATTGTTGATGGATAGGGAAATTCAAGGAGTATATTATGAAAAGGGATGGAAGATGATATAGATGATAAAATAAGGAGAAGTATTTATGTTTGGAATTGTTGTCAAAGGGAGAGAGATATTCTCTTTATCATACAAAAGGGAGAATTATGATAAAAGGAGAGATTATATCACTATCCGTGAAGAGAAGTCCCCGAGAATCAGAAATGAAGAGTTAATCAATATTCTAAGGGAAAGAAGTTGATTACATATGAAATATCCATCTAAGGGATAAAAGTAACAAAGGGAGAGAGTTCAGACAAAGAGAAAGAATGTTGAGATTATCAAGAAGAGGAACAGTCAAGGCAGAGCACATATCAGACCAGAGATATCAGATGATACATCTATCTAGTGAAGGGATTAAAGACTGAAGTCGACCACTCTGCATGAAACAAATCTAAGCTATTTTTGAGCTTACCGAGAGCCAGAAATTTGTAATAGTTACATTAGGAAAGCTTGATGAAACTGTATATTTTATATTGTATTAGTGATAGTATAGTATGATAATGTAGTATGTTGCCATAAATGCCAAAGGGAGAGATTGATGACATGTAACTGATTGAATGTTTGAAGATGTTAAGTTGATAACCGAAATATAGAAGGATAATGCAATACATTAAATCAGTTAATAGATTGTATTGTCATTGATGTCAACTTGATATAATCTAAACGGTTATAATCAAAGTGTTAAAGACTTCAGAGGATCAAAGAGATAAAGATTATGCTTTCTGTAATGCATAAAAGAAAAGCATTCACATTGTGACTACAAATACTGATGTTCAGTAGAACCCAACAGATAGAGATCACTGACATCCAAGTCACAATGATGCCCGAGCAAGAAAACCGACGAGCAGAATCAAAAGCAAACTCGACGGCCAGAAACACTGTGTAAACCAACAGAGAAGCCCGAGGAGAACTGAAGTGTTGACTGACGCTATCAGAGAGTTAAACCAAAAATAATTGGAGTTCACAAATGACAAAATATCTAGCTGGCAGAGCTAAATATAGAGTTAACTGGTAGTTATCATTGTTTTCATCGACAAGATAAGCCAGAGATAAGTAATTGATTTAAATTTGATTTGTCCAATTGGAAAAAAGATCTCAGCGAGATAAAATATGAGTTTTGCTTTAAATCTAATTGGCGAGAATTGTGAATCATGCCAAGCTCAAGAAAATCAAGAACCTAACAATGGTGATATCATGTCTATTTAAGAGACAACTCAATTCATTACGAATTGGAGAGGGTGAAGGAATGAACAAGAGGATGTTAAAGAGAAACTAATGAAGAGAAACTTCATACAAAACTGATCAACAAGATGAGGAATGAGCTAAAGAATTTTGTAGACATCGAGCAACAGAGCACAACATCACCAAGCTGAATCAAAGTGGAGAAAAGGTATAAACAGAGTTATATTTATCAAAATAGTTTGTGAGATTACAATAGATCTAAAAATCTGCAAGTATGGTTGTACATGTGAATAGATCATACTGTTTCATTTTAACCATTGATTTAGAAAGTCTCTTAACCGAGCAGGATTTAAAGACCCTTTCTATATTGAGATACAGCCAATGGAGTATCAAAAAGTTTGTTCATGAAGACAACATGAGATGCCAGATACCTATTGACAGGCCAAGTGAGTGTTTGATCAAGGATGGTAGCATAGAGATGCCCGATATCAAGTGACAGACTAAACTTTTAAATCCTCTAACAAGGTCACACTTAACAGTGTGTTTGTAACCTTTAAAAGGGTTGGCTCTTCACCGAGCTCACTTTAGAAGAGTGAAAATTTTGGGTCACCGGTCCCAAGTGGTTTTTCCCTTAACATGGTTTTCATATTAAAAATCCACGTGTCAATGTGTTTATGAGTCATTACTTTAGTGTTTTGCATTACACTTAACTTAATTGGATTTATCGGTATACTCTAGATAATTTACTGTCTTTCGGTAAATTGACAGACTGCTAATCGGTAAATCTACAGTAGAAGGTTTTACAAAGCATTCTAAGGAGTAGTAATTTGATATAAGTATTTGGAGGCATTCATCTTATAAGACTGAAGATAACTAAAGGTATAATTTTGTGGTACTAAGTTTTAAGGGTTGATTATTAGAATATTTTGAGGCCACTGATTCACCCCCCCGCCCCCCCCTCTCAGTTATTACTAACAACATTATCCTTTATCAAGTTCGTACCATATTTTTTTTGTGGCTGACTATTGTCTTTCCTTCACATAAATGAATATTAATTTATGTTCCATTTATCATGGGAATCAATGTTAATTTCTTTAGGCAACATTGTAATAAATATATGTAAATTTTCATTTTTACTCTTTGTTAACTCTATTTTCATATTTATATGGCAGATTGCTCTCAGATTTCTTTTTTTTTCTTTCACAATAATGAATGTCATTTTTTGTTTCATATATCATTTATTTTCTATCAATATTATGCAATAAACCACTCACAAAATTTACACAAATATGAAGACATATAATTTGCAACAAAACCTCATGAGCTAAGAATTGTTATCTATCATTCTCCAAATTGCTTATCAAAACTCCTATCGGCTCATCATTGCACGCACAAAAGCGCGCAACTGCTAGTTTTAGTCATGTTTGGATCTGTACAAGTGGATGCGTCATTTATTTGGATCTCTATGTAAGCAAAAAAATAGACTAAAATTTTCAAATTTTCCTAACTCGCCTTTCACACCTCTTCGACATACCAAGTAGATAAGATTGCTAGTTGCCTATACTAAGGCCCCGTTTGGTCGAGGAATTGGAATTTGAATCAAAACCTTATTATCTCATAATAAGGTTTTGATCTTCCATTTTTGCATCTTCTGGATATAGTTTGGATCATTTAGTTGACACGAAAGATGACTAAGTCAATCCATCTTCTGCGTTTGGTTGCCAATTTCAAAATTGGTATTGGAACTGACAAATTCCAACTTTCGTGTTTGGTTCAACAATTTCGAATTGGAATTGGAATTATACACTCCATCTTCTATGTTTGGTTCTACATTTCGAATTGGAATTGGAATTTGACAAAGACTTTATAAATTTATTATTAGTATTTAATAATGTTTAATTTAATGTTGTGATTTATTTTGTCAAATTTTTTTATTTATTTTTTATTTTGAGTTTTTTTTAATTGTTATTTGCTTGAATTAGTTTATGTGTAGACAACTAGCTTTTCATTCTTATGATCATAAAAATATATGTTGATCTCCTTTCTACTAATTATTATATTATATTTTAAATTTATAAGGAATATTATATTCAATCTTTCACAAATGACAAATACATCATATTTTGTTTTTCTTTGCACTTAGAATCAAGTTTAATTGATTAGTATGTTACTAACTATATTAGTTATTCTATTAGGATCATGCCTTCAAAATATGCAGTGCAAGAGTTATTATATGGATGTTGTAATACTTAAATAAAAAAAACTATCTTCGATCTTTTCTTTGATTCTGCAAGTAATCTCCATCTACGATATTTTATCTTTTGACTCTTAGATGGTTTCTTAGGTTCGTTGTTTAAGTTATAAGGATATTTATATTCCAACTCAACTTTCACAGATTTATAGATTTATAGTTAATTTCCATTAACTAGGATTGAGAAATTGGCCTCTGATATACATGAGAGAACATATTTTCAGAATTTAGGTTTAAAACCAATTTTTTGGAGGATTTGTATTAGGAATTCCTAATACACTTTATCATAATCTTTTTCCATATCAAGCTTAACGATAAAAGAGGTAATTTTGTTTGTACGAATGGAGTGGAGAACATTATAAGCCACAATTACACCCATTTATTATCTAATAAAAAGATAAAGTACCATATGAAATGTGGACAAACAAGAGGACTACTAGTTCACATCTTATGCTATTGTTTATTCAAAAAAAATTTAGGAGTCCAAGTGTGTGTGTGTGTGTGTATATATATAACTATTTCTGCATAATGACCCTACAAAGTAGTGTGATTAGAGCACAAACAAAACATCATAGAAACTTGACATCGACTTTATAGGTCACCTCCTCTTTTGCCATAGTTGTCTTGAGCGCCTTGCAAGACTTGCACTCATCATCCACAATAGGTATATGTGTAGATGGTGCAGATGATGTAGACAAAGATGGGGCATCATCGGCCCACCGAAAGTAGTCACATCCACCGCCATCCTACAATATAAATCTAAGTTAGTATTGCTATAATGATTAATATTTATTATTTGTAAACATTAAATATAGTGCTATTAACAACCTTTTTATTATTTACGCAAGTCCAAAATTTACGCTCTGAATTATTGTCTGTGTGTGACGTCCTCAACACGCAGCGTACTCCATCACCATAATCACACATAGGAATATTTATCATAGCCATCACCCCTGTATCAAACAGATTTTTTTTCATTCATATTATTGAAGCAACCAAACTTAGTATTGGAGACAGATAGCAACATTCATATAACAACATGACTATTTTCTATTAGTACAAAATGAAAAAGTTTCATTCTAGTTGATATTACAAGTTTATACAAAAAATATAATGAAACATCATCAGATAAAAGATGGGGAAGAACAATATCCATGGACTGAATGGTGGTGTGAAAATACACCATTAAATAAGAAAATGTAGGGAAATCCACGCTCTATGCCCTTATGCCCCACATTCGGCGAGAAACTGTCTCATATCCTACTCATTTTTCCCATCACTGTCTGTATTGTTAGATGGACAATCCTTCATATACAAACTAAACATGATAGGAAAACTAAAATTTTTTTATTTTTAAATGGAATACACCAAGGAGTACCATCAGAAATATTGACCGTTTACAAACATGAATAGTAAACAATCATCAAATAGCTCATTTTTTTTATCAGCATATGTGTAGTCTCGCACATTTGTGTACTTTAGATTTTGTTATGAGATAGTTCATTGCATTCGATTGTGTACATAATTTTTGCATCAACGTTTCGGATCACACTCGGTGATCCGTCATCAGGATGAAAGATAGAAAAATAATTGAAAGAGAGCAAAATGATTGACTTCTCTTTCAATCCTTTTGCTTTTTCATCCCGATGAAGGATCACAGAGTGTGATCAGAAATGTTGATGCAAAAAAATCTACATAATCAAATCCAGAAGCTATTTCAAACATTTTTAATATAAACATATGTGTAGTTGGTGGTTGAACAACTCTTGTGGAGATTTTATTGGATTTTCTCTTGAAAACTCCTTCAGGTGGTAACATGTACACCAATAAGGAGCGAGAAATCTAGGTGCATTGTGATATCCAACATCCACTAGAAAATATTTTCCTACATAAATAAACTAGATTGTTAAAACTTGAAACATTGATTGTACCCTTGAGTATATTAAACTATGATTTGGCTTACTAGGGGAATAATAAGTGGATCTGCTCTTGACAAAGCTGAAGATAGAACACGACTATCCACAGCAAACCCTTCCCGACTAGCAAGGCAATACTGAAACTTATAATCGAAGGAACACACACCCATAACATTTTGCGACAAGTTGCCTTTTCTATCACAATATTTACCCTACATGTGGACATCGACAGTGACTGGCATATGGGTTCCATCGATATCTTTAACACAATCCTATATGATATGATACAATCATCAATTGTACGATCAACCAATAATATGATTAGGATATAAATCCATACAATAAACTTGTAAAAACACAAGAATTACCTTAAAGAACGGATCGAAACGGTCCTTCCCACTAATTTTAGGAGTCTTTGGACCAAGAGGTATAAAGTAATCCTTGTGGAGTGCTAAGATAGCCCTCAACACCTTGTGGAAGTATCGGCTGACTATCTCTCCTAAGTGCCCAAAGTTGTGGGCAATCTTGCGGTTCCTCAGATTATGGCCAAGGGTGTGGAGAAACATCACAAGTTCTTCTTCTAACTTCAAGTGTATCATATCTATCAAGCTTCCTTTTAGCCTTAGGATACTAGCTAGACGAAAGAAGGCTCCCCTTCTCATTCAAATCTGATCGTGACAATCCACGTCATTGGAATGAGTAACCATTCTATAAAAATAATTTCCTTTTCTAATTCGTTTATCAATTTGTGCACTGCCTTCTCGGGTGAACACTACTTTGGCTACGTCAAGCAAAGCAAGAAGAGCTGTGAGAAGATGAGTGTATGAGGTCTCCACACCTATGCATCCTAAAACGTCAATATTCTCTGTAGGATCCATCAATGGCCTGAAATGTGGACAAACACAATGATTTCAGTGAGGATATATCCATTATCAAGCACAAAGATAGAGCCCAATACAGTTCTAAAGATATACATCTAGTTCATTGAATTTTATTTTAGCACATAGAGTTCCCTATTATGTAGTCTTTAAGTACTTGCAATTACAAAATATATCTACCCATGTTAACCTATTTTATATGAATGGATTTCTTAGTTGTTCGATCAAGGAACTAAATTGATTAACATAATCCAACAACTAAGGATTTAAATTGGATCCTTACATCATATGTGATGCTTTTGAGATGATTTCAAGGCCCGGGATTTTTGCATCCCCTCACAACTTGGCATTCCATTTCCCACACTAAAAACTTTGGACAAGGAAAGTAATGACGACATACCAAATACAATGATTTCCAAGACAATAGTTATGAAACCTTATGAAAATTAAAGAATATTGGTGATCAGTGAGATAAATTTCTCAAAAATGTACAGAGGTTGTGAGAACATGAAGATGTTTGATCCTGATTATAAAGGTCTAGAAGATAATGTAAAAAGTTAAAAAAAATGACTACACTTAACTTGCTGTTAGTATTATCTATACAAAGAATGTTTAAGGCCTAGAGTGTATAATGAGCTTGAAGCTTTAATATTGGAAAGAATTAGCCAATGAGAAAATATATTTGTAGTAGGGATATCAATGACAATGAAGTCATCAAATAGAGGTGAGGAAATGAAACAATCAAAGTAATGAATATTATGATTGAAGAGAAATCCATGTATTTATCAACTCCAGGATGATGTTGAATATTAACATTAATTGGTGCAATTGATGGTATCTTTCACCAACTAGTTAACTTGAAAAATGATATATAGGATGAATTTTAAATATTGGATTACATCACAGACGGGCTGAATAGTTAGCTAATTGGATGACAAAAAGAGATGTATGGGATAAATTTTAAATATTGGATTACTTAACAAGAGGGATGAATAGTTAGCTAATTGGATGGCAATTGACTTTAAGGGTTGCCAGATAACATTGGGATCCAAGATGGTTGGAAATATAAAGAAAGAACCCAAACTGTCATATGTCTAGTTAGACCTAATGGAACAATATTTCTATATTGACCCAGTGACACAATATGTTATATAATATAAGAGAACTAATTTGTATGGGAATCATGACATGCAAAAGATATTTAATCTGATCAAGTAACACTTGGTGGAAGGTGATAAACACAAGAGTGCAAAAATAGATGGCAGGTCTTATTGTAGCCCAAGTTTCAAGCTTATCAAGTGAGACATGCATGCAATGTTCATATTAGGTGAAATTTTTTTTAATAGCAAAAGGCTACAACCACTAAAGATTATATTAATACTAAAAAGTTTAAAGTTTACAGATATAAAAAAAAGCTAATATTTCCATGTATTGTGCCTTCATTGTTGCCATATTCATTTGGCATAATCTAATTATACATTTGCCATATTTTGTATGCATGTGGATTTTCCAGAATGCCCACAAAGGGGTTGACCAAGGTAATCTCCCCTTTAATGATTCCCATTTCACAAGTTTTTCTTCATCAAAGTTTTTTTGCACGTTAATTACAGAGGGATCTGTCAATTCTAACAATTAAAATAGAAGAAAAAAGTGCTTCTAAGGTCAAGACAGATTTTCCCTACAAATTCCAAGTTATTCTAGGCACTAGATAAACCTAAATTTGTTAGTGCCACTTTTCAAGCACATAGAAGCAAGTTTGACCTTGTCTCCAATTGCTTTCAAATTCTCACACAATCTCTTCCAGTCTTATGTAACCCATAGTATAGATTAGGTGCAAGCATTCCTTTTTTTTTCTCTCTTTCACATAGGATATCAGGTTTTGCATCAATTTCTCTATTTGTGTCACAAGTGACTCGTTTTGGTCGCACAACTTATGCACTTGATTAGAAAGATTTCCTACAAATTTCTAGTTATTATGAGACAAGAGCCTTTAAAATTTTATTTCCCTTTCAAATATTTTCATCCCATAAAATATCACTACGCTCCACATTTTTCCCTCCATGCAAAAGAATAAAAAAATTATATGTTGCCCCTCTACACACATCACAAAATCTTTCTTCACTATTTTGCTTGTGGTGGGGAGCTCCCTCTCCTAGAGCTTCTTTGCTCTCTCCTAGACCTTATCTTAGTCTTTCTTAGGGTCTCATTCACTACCCTAACTAGAGGATCCTAATTTGATCCACTACCACACTAGGAGCTCTCCACCAAGTTCAATCATTCACTAAACCCTTCACCATAGCTTCACACTTTCATGGCTTACTTTGGTCATCTATCCTTCCAACTGACACTCCTTCATGTGAGTTGAATTCTTGATTCCTTTCTAGTCTCTTTCAACACTTCTTGATCCAATCTTGAGGATCTTTCATCCAATTTCCAATTGGGTGCAAGATTTTAGTCTTCTAGGCCTTGTAGCCTTTTTAGGCCTATTAGCCCTCCTAAACACTGAAATGATGGATTTTCTCTCAAAATACCTTAACACCCCTGGAATCTAAATACATATTCCTTGTGGGTTTTTCCTAACCTTAGATATTTTCTAGGTTTTAAGTTCCCACCTTGTCTGTACAATGGACTTTCACCAAACCCCTAAAATTAAGGGTTTCTAGGGCATGAATACTGGTCTGGTTTCTTTACTTTCTTTAACTGATCAAATGAGATCCTCTGAGCTTCTCCTCCCATAATCATGTCTTTATTACATGCCCCTACACTTCTCTATCATTTATTGGCACATACCAATCACCAAGCAATCACCATTGCTACTGTACTGTTCAATTTCCCTAACCAGAGTAACCAATACTCACCTAGGGCCTGAATATTCTCTCGCCTTCCCTGCACACACACAAATACACACTGCACACACTATATATAAATTTTATATACAAGGCCTTACTTGATTCCAAGTGGTCGTAGGGTTTTGGACCATGACTGGTCCAAAATTGGATAGAGACCCAGTCAAACACAAAAAATTTACAAAATAATAACTAATATGAACAAACAATCAAAACAATGCCACATTGACTAAGGAAATTACATAAGGAACACAATCAATGCATTAATTCAATCCATCTAATCCATTAAAGTACTGGAGGATGGCTCTATCTGCAAATTATAGTGTTAATTGCTCCTTCACAACAAACAATCCGTACAAAATGAAATCTAACTGTCATTTTAGGGTTTGTGTCACCTTATATACTCCATTCCCACATGTTTTGACCCTCATGTCGGGATTTGGGCATCATAAAAGCTGATTCCTAAAAACTAGCAAATGTTGTCATGACAATTTTGCAAAGTTGCAAAAGTTGTCATGACAACTTTTGTCAAAATGACATTCTCTCAACTTCAATGGCCCAATTTGGTTTCAAAACTTACCAAATGGCCCTAAAACACCTAAAAACATAAAAAACTTGAAAATCTCCCCATTTTGGAGTTTTGGTCAACCCTTTGACCTTTTGGTTAACTTCTAAGGGTATAGACCCCTAGGTGCAACTTGACTCTATAACTTGCAAACCCTAACACTACTAACCCTAAACAAACCTTAAACACACTTGGGACTTTATAACATATTCCTTAATCAAAGATGGTTGGCCAAACCAACCTACAAGCCAAAATGACTAACAAGATCTTTCAAAGACCTTAGGGTGCTCCTGCACCATCCTCCCCCTGCAACAAACAAGTTAAGGTACCGATGGTGTTAGGAAATCCTCACTAATTACATGCTTTTTGAAGTCACTCTCAGCTATCCAAGTGGCTTCTGACTCTGGTTGCTGCCTCCACTTCACTAGATTTTCCATATAGACTTTGTGTCTGGTTTATTTCTTCACTCTTGAATCCAAAATCCTTTTAGCTTGTGACTTGACCTGATCCAGAGCCTTGAACTCTCCCACATCCTTATTCACTTCATTACTATACTGTACCTCATCCATCTCTGGCCCCTTATACTTTATCAAGTCCTTCACATTGAAGATTGGGGAAATTGACATCTCCTTGGGCAACTCCACCTTATATGCATTGGGTCCATACTTGGCTAACACCTTGCAAGGCCCAATCCTTTTCATCTGAAACTTACTAGGTATCCGCTTTTGTAGTCTTGTCTTATTCAAAAACACCATTACTAGATCACCCACTTCAAAATGTAGATCTCTTCTTCCCTCATCCCTCTTGGCTTTCAATTTCTGATTGGCCTCCATTAATGTCCTCCTAACTTGTTCATGTACCTCTCTCATTGACTGAGAGAAATCATCAGCATGTCCACTAATGCCTTCATAACCTTGCAGGTCTCTCAACTCAAGTACGCCCCTAGGGTGTAACCCATAAACAATCTCAAATGGGCTTTTACCCGTGGTCCAATTTGTACTATCATTATAGGAAAATTCTACCTGAGGTATCACTTGCTCCCAACTTTGGCCATATTATTTGGTCAAACACCTCAATAAATTTCCAAGGACCCTATTTATCACCTCTGTCTGGCCATCTGTTTGAGGATGATAAGCTGAGCTATGTGACAAGTTGGTTCCTAGCCTTCTCCAAAGTGTCTTCCAGAAATGTCCCATAAACTTCACACCCTTGTCTGCAACTATGCTTGTTGGCAAGCCATGTATCCTCACTATATCTTTGAAGAACAAGTGGGAAATATGGCTAGCATCATGTGTTTTCTTGCATGGGACAAAATTGCTCATTTTTCTAAACCTATCTACTACCATAAACACATTGTCTAAACCAATAGGTGTCCTAGGTAGTTCCACAACAAAATCCATATTGATGCAATCCCATGGTCTACTTGGGATGGGAAATGGCTGATATAAGCATGCATTTGATGAAGTTCCCTTTGCCTTTTGACACACCCCACACTTCTCTACATATCTCCTTATATCCCTTTGTATTTTTGGCCACCAATAGAACCTCTCTACTAAGTCTAGTGTCTTGTTCAATCCAAAGTGTCCACTTAGACTCCCATTATGCTTCTCCTGTATGTGTTTCTCTCTCATAGAGCCTTTTGGAACACATAGTTGCTTGCCTTTGAATAGCAACCCATTCTACAATGTATAGTCTGCAAACTCATTGTGAAAATGGTTCTCAAAATCTTTGGACACCATATAAATCTCTGAGAAATCTGAATCTCCCTCATAGAGGTCCTTAAAACCTTCAACCCCTGTACTCTGCAATTGAATCTCCTGAATGGTGAGAAATCTTCTAATAAGGGAATCTGCAATTTTGTTTTGCACCCCCTTCTTATGCTTTATAGTTAAAGTGTATGACTGTAGGAACTCCATCCATTTGATGTGCCTTGAGCTAAGCTTGTCTTGAGTATTTATATAACTCAATGCTTGGTTATTTGTAAAGACAACAAACTCTTTAGGTAATAGATAATGCCTCCATTTATTTAGGGCTTGTACAAGAGCATATATCTCCAAGTCATATGAAGAGTACCTAGACTTTGCCTCATTCAATCTCTCACTGAAAAATGCCACAGGCCTACCCTCTTGGCTTAAGACAACCCCCACTGCTATGCTGCTTGCATCACATTCTACTATGAAAGTTTTTTCAAAGCTTGGTAACAATAGTATAGGTTGAGTGGCTACTTCTATTTTCAACCTTTCAAACCCCTCATTAGCTGCCTTGGTCCATACAAATTTTGTTTTCAATCCTCCTTTAATGGTCTCTAGGACTGGAGCACAAATTTCAATGAATCTCCTAATGAACTTTCTATAGAATTGGGCTAACCCATGGAAGCTCCTAACTTTAGTTCTTGTCTTAGGATTAGGCCAGTTCATTATGGCCTCTACTTTCTCTTTATCCATTTTCAAGTCACTTTTGGAAACTACAAATCCTAGGTAGCCTAGTTCTTCCTTCATGAACTCACTCTTTTCAAGATTTATTGTGAGCTTTTCTTCCTGCAACTTCTTCAACACTAAATCCAAGTGTTTCATATGGTCTTCCTTTGTCTTACTAAAGATGAGTATTTCATCTAAATAGAAAACTACAGACACACCTATATAGCCTTTCAAGACGTCATTCATCACCCTCATAAAGGTACTAGGTGCATTGGTAAGCCCAAAGGGCATAACTAACCACTCATATAACCCCTCTGTAGTCTTAAAGGTTGACTTCCACTCATCACCTTCCTTCATCCTAATTTGATAGTACCCACTTTTCAAATCAATTTTAAAGAAGTACTTAGCACCCCCCAAACAATCCATCAAATCTTCTATCCTAGGAATAGGAAATCTATATCTAATAGTTATCCTACTTATAGCCCTAGAATCAATACACATCCTCCACTTACCTCCCTTCTTAGGATCCAACACCACTGGGACAACACATGGGCTTATGCTCTTTCTGATCAACCCCTGGTCCAAAAGTTCTTGTACTTTCCTGGCTATCTCCTTGTTTTGCTTTGGTGTCAATTTGTATGCAGTCTTGTTTGGCAAAGATACTCCTGGTATGAAGTCAATCTGATGAATTATCTCCCTCTTTGGTGGTAGTGTAGCTAGTGTACCCTCACATTTTATATCCTTGAACTAATCCAACAGTTGTCTCACTTCTGCTGGTATAGGTGCTTGTTTATGAGTCTCCTCCTCCTTTGGCTTTAAGATTATTGCATAGCCAACTTCTTCCTCTCTCAGATCCTTTATGAATTCCTTCCCACTCATCGACAATGTACTAGATTCTATCTTCTCCATTATGTATTCCTCTATCAAAGACTAAATTTTAAAAGTTACCCTATTTTTCTTGAAGGAGTACTTGTTCTCTTTCCCATTATGGATAGCTTCCTTGTCATACTGCCATGGTCTGCCAAGCAACAGATGGCAAGCATCCATTGGCAAAACATCACAAAGTATCTTGTCTTGATACTTACCAATGGTGAATTCTACCCACACTTTCTCATTTACCAAGATGTTTTGGCCCTTCTTTAACCATGTAACTTTATAAGGACACACATGTGGAATCTTGGTGAGTTTCAACTTCTCCACTACCTCCTTAGAGATAACATTATCCATGGATCCTGAATCAATGATCACTTTACACACTTTCCCCAATATCTTGCACTTGACTCTAAAGATAGCCCTTCTCTTCTTATGCTCATCTCTGGTGGGTGTCTTAATCAAAATTCTTCTCAACATGAGGTGTTCTCCTTTCTCTGAATCTAGACTCACCTATGATTGCTTAGAACAATCTTCCTCTTGGACATAGGCTATCTTCTTCTCTCCTTGTGAAGCTGAGGGTTTGTCAGGACACCTATATGCAGGGTGCCCCATCTGACCATAGTTGTATCATTTCATGGAAGAAAAGTGAGAAATTCTTCCAAAACCCCCTGATCTTCCTCTTCCACTGTTATAAGAACTTCTTCCTCTATTGTATCCACCCCTATTTCTTGATTCATGTCCTTGCTCTGTATATATTGAGTCACCTTGACTTCTATTGTCATTGCCTCTTCCACTTGTGCCTCCTCTATGGCCACCTCTATTGTCTCTACCCCTTCATATCCCTCTGGAGTTGGAGTCTTGCTTCTTCCTAAGTTTCTCTTCCACTTTCAAAGCCATTTGAAAATAGCTATGAATGGAAGTTAGGGTAAAAAGACTAAGTTCTTCTTGTATATTCCACCTTAATCCATTAAGGTACCGAGCAACCTTAATGCTCTTTGTCTCCTGTATTCTTGATCTAAGACAAATTTTCTGAAATTCCTCAGTGTATGATGACACATCTAGATCCTTTTGCCTAAGGTTTTGCCTCTTCTTGTGTAGCTGAATGTCATAGTCTTCTGGAAGGTAGTTCTCCTTCACTTTTGCCACCATTTATTTCCAATTTTCTATGGGCTTCTTTCCCTCTTTCTCTCTTTCTTCCTGAAATAACTTCCCCCATTTGAGTGCTTGCTCTCTTAGCCTAGACTTGGCTATCTTTACCTTTTGTGCCTCTGTGATTCCATCACATTCGAAGTGTTTTTCCATACCTTCAATCCATTCCATGACCATCTTTGCATCCATCTTACCAGAGAACACTGAAATGCCTTCTAGAGCCTTCCCACTCAATGCTTTGAGTGCCTTGAGAAATGGTTCCTTAGGTAGAGGAGGGCCAGGCTCTGGTTCTATCTCCTCCTCTACTGGTTTCTTCCCCTTTTCTTTATCTTCACTCATCTACTCCTTCATCTTGTTGGTTGTCTCTATAACCCCCGCCATCTTTATCTTAATTTCTTCCATTGTTTCTTCAAGAAGCCTATTCTTGTCTTGCTGCTTAGACAAGTCCCTTTCCAATTCGGTATTAGTTACCATGATGTTCTCACCTATAGATTCACTCCTCTCTGACATACACTAATCAACTCCCAAGCCTTTCAATGGCTCTGATACCAATTTGGTGGGGAGCTCCCTCTCCTAGAGCTTCTTTTCTCTCTCCTATACCTTCTCTTAGTCTTTCTTAGGGTCTCATTCACTACCCTAACTAGAGGATCCTAATTTGATCCACTACCACACTAGGAGCTCTCCACCAAGTTCAATCCTTCACTAAACCCTTCACCATAGCTTCACACTTTCATGGCTTAATTTGGTCATCTGTCCTTCCAACTGGCACTCCTTGTGAGTTGGATTCCTGAATCCTTTCTAGTCTCTTTCAACACTTCTTGATCCAATCTTGAGGATCTTTCATCCAATTTCCAATCGGGTGCAAGATTTTAGTCTTCTAGGCCTTGTAGCCTTTTTAGGCCTATTAGCCCCCCTAAACACTGAAATGATGGATTTTCTCTCAAAATCCCTCAACACCCCTGGAATATAAATACATATTCCTTGTGTGTTTTTCCTAACCTTAGAGATTTTCTAGGTTTTAAGTTCCCACCTTGTTCGTACAATGGACTTTCACCAAACCCCTAAAATTGAGGGTTTCTAGGGCATGAATATTGGTCTAGTTTCTTTAATTTATTTAACTGATCAAATGAGCTCCTCTAAGCTTATCCTCCCATCAACATGTCTATATTACATGCCCCTACACTCCTCTATCATTTATTTGCACATACCAATCACCAAGCAATCACCATTGCTATTGTACTGTTCAGTTTCCCTAACCAGAGTAACCAGTACTCGCCTAGGGCCTGAATGTTCTCTTACCTTCCCTACACACACTCCACACACTATATATACATTTTATATACAATAGCTTACTTGATTCCAAGTGGTCATAGGGTTTTGGACCACAAGAACTTCAAGCAAAACCAATATCTACATGACTGGTCCAAAACTGGATAGAGACCCAGTCAAATACAAAAAATTTACAAAATGATAACTAATATGAACAAATGATCAAAACAATTCCACAGTGACTAAGGAAATTACATAAGGAACACTATCAATGCATTGATTCAATCCATCTAATCCATTAAAGTATTGGATGATGGCTATGTCTGCAAATTACAGTGTTAATTGCTCCTTCACAACAAACAATCCGTACAAAATGAAATCTAACTGTCATTTTAGGGTTTGTGTCACCTTATATACTCCATTACCACATGTTTGGACCCTCATGTT
Organism: Thuja plicata; assembly: GCA_018584345.1. NCBI lineage: Eukaryota > Viridiplantae > Streptophyta > Pinopsida > Cupressales > Cupressaceae > Thuja > Thuja plicata. The sequence goes on from MU226218.1 coordinate 2,065,301, forward strand.
GTGATTTGGGCATCATAAAAGTCGATTCCTAAAAACTAGGAAATGTTGTCATGACAATTTTGCAAAGTTGCAAAAGTTGTCATGACAACTTTGACAACTTTTGTCAAAATGACATTCTCTCGACTTCAATGGCCCAATTTGGTTTCAAAACTTACCAAATGGCCCTAAAACACCTAAAAACATAAAAAACTTGAAAATATCCCCATTTTGGAGTTTTGGTCAACCCTTTGACCTTTTGGTTGACTTCTAAGGGTATAGACCCCTAGATGCAACTTGACTCTATAACTTGCAAACCCTAAACACTACTAACCCTAAACAAACCTTAAACACACTTGGGACTTTATAACATAGTACTTATTCAAAGATGGTTGGAAAAACCAACGTACAAGCCAAAATGACTAACAAGATCTTTCAAAGACCTTAGGGTGCTCCTGCACCAACTTGCAATTTGTACTGCATTCTATTCAAAGGCTTCCATTTTTTTTTATAGAGATAGATTAGATGCCTACAAAGGATGTGGAAAACTACTTTAAACCTATAGCTTGAATTTTTTTGAAACTTTCAAAACCTTATCACTGCTTTATTATTTTAAAACCTTTATAACATACCTATGTTCCATTTTAAATTCCTCATTCCTAGCATACGCAAACAAATGATACAGGGGAGTAGTTGAAACTAGCAAACTTGGTAACTTAGCTTTTTAAACTGTTATTTTTATTTTCTTTTTAATTTCTCAAACTTCTTAAGAAAATCCATCTTCTGCTCATATGTTACAAATAGTTCGCATCCTTGCATATGCTTCTTTATTTTTTATTTGAATCATTATACTTTGATAAACATTTATATGCTACACTAAAATCCCCAACTTTTTGCATCTTTTACATGCATGAGTGGGGAACATACTGGTAAAGGGCATTAATCTAGCTTTACATATCCATGTATTTTCTTGCAAGTTTTTAAGCCATTCAACAAATTTGTATTTTGCCACATTGCCAAAATGGAATTTGTAGTTAATCAAAACTATGTAGTTTCTCAGGCCTATGGACAAAATCCTCCAACTTGCATGTAAAAACATCACAAAACATATTCTGGTAGCCATATTCACAAGCCAAAAAACCTAATTTTGCATATTATCATATAAACAACAGACTCAACAAATAACAACCTAACAAACATCACTATCCATAGGTTTTATGCTTAAGGGATGTTTCTCCATTGTGATGACCTCCCTTCTGTAGCTAACTTTTACATTCAAAGCCACAACCAACATTATTATTCCCTTGAGCCTTGACACAATCTAGGGGCAACATCAGATTCTTGTATACGTTGTTGTCTTGAACTTGGTAATCAGAGAGGATATGTTCTAAACTGTTCTAAACATAACTTGTTTCATGAATACATGAAACTGGACTTACCTTTACCTAAAATGAAACCATTTATGAAAATCAACTTGTTATATGTCCCCTTTTCCCTCTTGATAGTTCCTTTTAATATCACTTTAACTTGACAAAACAAAGATGCACAGGGCTCTGACAACTTTGGAAGCAACATCCATAAAACAAGTTGTTATACCGAAAACTTTGTAGACAATTCAATACTATAGATTCCCCCAAGTTCTATAATTATTTATACATGACACTTTTGAAACCATTCTATTATATAAAGGGTAAAAGTACGAAGTTGTGTCACACTTGAGGACCATTTTTGTAGTTTCGGCCAAAATAGTTTCAGCTGAAACAGTTTTAGCCATAATGTTTTCGGTCGTACATACGTGGCTCCATGTGGTGTCGATGTGGCAAATGAGTTCCGACCGAAACAGGTTCGGCTGAAAATTTATGAGTAAATATAAGCCAACTATGTTCTATCGATGAAGAATTGACACATATTTATGTAGGGGGTTTCGACCGGAACTGGTTCGGCCAAACCAGTTCCAGTCGAAACTACCTACGTGGCATCCTATATGGTAGCCAAATAGGCAAAAATTTCAAAATTGTAGAAGTTCTCACTTATACAGCTAATTTCTCCATGAAAATTTAACGTGTTTTAAAATCTAAAAATACCTTTTTGAAGAGCTTAGAGTCTAGATTATGGTCATATAATTTTTATAGTGTTTTGATTACATATAATACATTATAAGTTGAAAAAACTCCAAGTAGGTATTTTAACATTGAAGAACACGCTCGTTCAAAAAAAGAAAAAAAAATAGAAAATCATGTCGAAAAAATTTAAAACTTATATTTAACACTAGATGAGAGAGTCCTCTTCAAGAATATATAATTTGTTTTGTATTTGGTGTAGATTTGCAAGGGCAAATTAGGCGGGAGACAAAAACTATTAATTTCGGGTAACTCCGACTTTGAATAGTTATAACATACAAAAAATATACCGAAAACCCATCTTTTTTTTTTTGCACTAGCTATACATGTCCTCTAAAACATATTATGAAATGAGAGGAAAACAAGATTATTTACATATATTTTGTTGGTGGGAACTAGACCCTAGATTTTCAGCGTTTTCAGCAATTAAAAAATGGACTTCAAAAATAAAAAAAACTATGTCAATTCTTATTCAGTTTTTTAAAAAAAAATTATAGGCATAAACTACATTCAATTTTACACATTTCATTAGTTTACATCATTTTCAAATTCTAAATGCAAATGCCACTTTTATGTCGTTAAAGTTTAACAGTTTTGCATGTTGTGGTCTTCTTCCTTTGTAAAAGTGTGACACAGGTTTGTACTTTTACCCTAAAGTCCTTGTTCCCTCCAACACCTCCTACTGGGACTTTTATCAAACTAATCCACCTCAAAAATTTAGCAGTTATTGGAACCAAAATATTACATTGTAATAAGAATTACTATAGGCAAACACTGCAAAACCTATCCCAATTGAATGCTGCAAGGTCTGACTTCCAGCTGCTAGTACGAAATTTGAAAGTGGAAGATAACTCTTACGTTTTGCATGAGAGTTTTGTAAACCAGGCCAATTCTGTTTGGAGGCAAATTCACAAGCCAGTTCCATGTTCTGAAGTATTATACACTGAAATAAGATGTCCTTTGTACATGATTGTAAGTTAAAAAATACAAATTTTCCTAGGCAATAATTTTGCGACAAGTCACTGCTGGTAAAATTCATCTAAGCTTAATGATTTTCACACTTACATAGCATAACAACCAAAAATCACAATAAAATGTCACTTCTATAAGCATGATAGTATTTCTTATTACCATGCCCAAGGACAAGTCCATTAATTCCAAACTAAGCTAATACTCCAGTACCATATAATGCCAACCAGATCAAGGAATCTTTTACAACCAAATATGACCATTAGACTGGAATCTCCACTACACTTGACCATGATAATGTGAATCTTATACCTTGGTGTATAACCTTTTATTTCTGGGTGAGCTTATAAAAGAATTAACTTATATTTCAATATAAATGAAATAATAGTTAACCTATAGCCTTGAAATGCTTGCTCAGAAAACTTCATGTAAGTAGCTTGACAAAAAAAATGTTCAGATTAGAAGCTGGATTGCATTTGACAGAATATGTAGCACTCAATTATAATAATAAAACCGCTTAATTAATATGCCCTCCTCAAGTTCAAGGTCTGTTAAAAGAAAGTGAAAGTTCTAGATAAAGAATTGACATCAAGTTCAACTAAAAGATTTGACAAAGGACCAGATTGGCAAATGCAGTCATTTTCCACTACACTTGACCATGATAATGTGAATTTTATACCTTGGTGTATAACCTTTTATTTTTGGGTGAGCTTATAAAAAAATTAACTTATATTTCATTATAAATGAAATAATAATTAACATATAGCCTTGAAATGTTTGCTCAGAAAACTTCATGTAAGCAGCTTGACAAAAATAATGTTCAGAATAGAAGATGGATTGCATTTGGCAGAATATGTAGCACTCGATTATAATAATAAAACCCCTTAAATAATATGCACTCGTCAAGTTCAAGGTATGTTAAAAGAAAGTGAAAGTTCTAGATAAAGAATTGACATCAAGTTCAAGGTCTGTTAAAAGAAAGTGAAAGTTCTAGATAAAGAATTGACATCAAGTTCAACTAAAAGATTTGACAATGGTCTTGACAAAGGACCAGATTGGCAAATGCAGTAATTTTATAGACAATTGCTTCCACAAAGGACACTTGAAACATACTAAGATACATTTTATGAAGGAAATGAACATGGGTGTAATCTATATATTAAACACTAGTAATCCAGAAATTCATTTCACAAATAATTAACAATCCCTGTGAAACAATAAAAAATTAACAATGCCTGTGAAACAATAATCCAGAATGGTGTAGTTTACAAATTTATCAATTAGTGCACAGGTCAAACCTCTCTCCAGAGATGTATAATTGAGGTTGTCTTGTTGGTTGTCTAAAAAAATCAAACTACATATGTTGTAAGTCAACAAAGAAGCTTGCATGGCTTACTAAGCAAGATAAGGCAATGATATGGCAAGACCAAGGAAGAACTTCCCTGTTGGTGTCCTTAACTTATCTTTATTTTTTTGTGACAGTTATTTATCATAGACTAGAGCCATTTATATTGTATTGGTTCACCAAGTAGTACACCACAATATAAGTTCATGTTAAAATGACCAATAAGCTTTAAGATGTGTTAAGTACAAACATCTAATATTAAAAAGAAATAACTTAATGAACACAAAAGAGAGGAAAAACATGAACATATAAGAAGATACAACAAAAACATTAAGCACACCATGTGGTTCCAAAATTAATTTCATTATAAATATTCCACAAATGGCACAAAAGAAGTGTGTGTTGTAGAGGCCAAGCACTGCAAACACAAAATGTGGTAAGTTTTAACCACCACCGACCACAACCATGCTCTAACACTCTTCCTTACAACATCACTTAACAAAAGACTAACTAACACTGAAAAGATTGCGCCAATGCCAAATATAGTTATTAAGTAAACATAATTAATTGTTAGAGTATTATTACTCTTTTAGCTTATGCTTCTCTTAGGTGCGTTATTAATTAATTCCTAATTAATAATGCGCAACCTAGTATTTACCTTTTAGGGTTTCGTTCACCTTTATAAGGTCGAACTTTGTATTTGTCTTTCATTAATTTAGTTGATAATTTTGCTCTCACATTTTGAGTAAACATCTGAGTTCTTCTTTTTCGTTTTCGTACTTCATCTTTGTATTAGGTCATTTGCATGTAGGTGTATTCGGGTTCTGTGAATCTGATCTTTTCATCAGTTTCTACATGGTATCAGAGCCGCCCTGCTGCTATCTGGTTTGAAGATATTTGAAGCCGCGATTCGAAGAAGTCAGTCACAGCCTCTCTGGGGTTCTTTCTGTGAGTTCTAAGGAGGCGCTACTGTTTGGAGCTGTTTGAGCCAAAACAGACTTTGCCATTGCGTTTAGAAGGCCCGGGAGAGTCAAAATCACATAAAGTTTGACCTATTTAGCCTCCGGGAGCACAGGGAAAATTTCTTGGCCTCCTAGGGCCGTACGACTCGAAAATCGAGGTCATTTCTCTAAATTTTTTGAAAAAAATAAAAAAAAACCATTTTAAATGGTTTTTTATGCGTTTAAAATAACGCATACAGTGTTGGCAGATTGCGCCACCCGCGCACCACCATAGGGCCTTCGCCACCGGCTGTTAAACCGGCACACAACCGGTGCCCAGTCACCGCGCAACCCTTGCTCGGCTGCGCCACCAGCGCCCCACCGGCCCGCCACCGTTGCAACCCCGCCGCTCCTCCCCGCCCGAGAGCCGCCCGGCCGCCGCCCGCGCCCGCCG